>JASMMZ010000010.1:13879764-13922592 GCA_038502455.1 Anisogramma anomala | reverse complement strand
CTTCTTAGCTTATCTATGTTCAACCTAATAAGCATTGATAAGTGTTGGTGAAGCTATTGACGTTGTAACGTTGTTGATTCGATTGGTTAAAGTAACAGTAGTATTACTTGGTTAAGTGGTGGATGTATTAATCTAGGTTTGGCCAACAGCTTACCTGTTTACGCAGTAATTTTAATGTTAAATTGCTTGGCTTATACTGTAATAAGAAGTTMATACATACTATATTTGACTTATAGGTAATACAGTAAATCTACAAAACAATACACCTAACTTGCAGTTAGTATASTTAACTATACTACAAGTGAAGTTAACTTACTGTATTTTAATTGCTATTATTATTATGGTTATTAGAATTTCGATAGAAATAAGTATAAAATAGGTACTTAACAAGGTATATAACAAAATCTAGCTACAGTTACATTTTTTTKACGGTTAAATAATATGATGGGTCATTAAATTATAAAATGCCTTTAATGTTTAATTCAAAAGTGAATATAAGATTTGGTTTCTTTTAAAAGGTTTTACTGTTAAAATATATATTACACATACCAATTAAACTTTATTTTATAACATGTATAATAAGTTAAGAAATAATATTTAATATACTTTGTTATGGTTTTTTTATATTTAATAATAATAATAAAACTCAAGCAAATACGACAAACATATAGTATAAGTTAACTGTTAATTTACACAATATAAATATATATAATTAATATTRGGCTTTATTAGTATATATTTTATAATTTTATACAAAGTAATATATTCAAGGGAGTTACATATAAAGAGTATATGTTTTCAATTTGTTTATCTTCACTATTATAAATATATCTATGTATTTTATATTTTAAATATTATAAGTTAAAGAYGGGGAGTTAAAATAAGTAGTAGTTGTATAAGGTAAACATGTTTGTATTGCATGCCTTTCCATAGGTTTGTGRAACTTATTATTAGCGTGAGTTATAAAAGACTCCCTATATAATGGATAATKCCTGGTAATAGTAAAGTATTAAAAAAAAAGTAGAAACCTTCCATGTCCAATGCACATGGTCCGTGAAGCTACTAGAACCGGGATGCATTCCATTCCTGACGGTACCTGGCAGGGATGGTCTTTGATTAGTACGATGCCGTAGTAGTTGAACCCGACTGCCGTTCCCGGCTTTCACAAATCGGCTGTCAGCAAGGCTACGGTATGGACTACACCAGCAGGTTGTCAACGTACACCAACACCAACTCAGTTAGCCACACCTACCTGCCTCACCAATCTGTACCCAATTCCTAGGTCCCCGCAATGCCGAGCTCATGCAAGGAAATCAGTGCGTCCCATCCATCCTCCTCCACCCAAGTTCCACGCCGAGCGTGCGCGGCCGGCTTTCGCGCCCCAATGACCGACAGCAGCTAACGTGGGGTGGCCACCGACGCCAACAGGAGCGGCGCTGGCGCAATGCCTCCAGGAATCCGAGTGCGTCATTGTGCACCGACACACGGCGGCCGATTGCATACGCTCGCCGTTGGCGGAGACGCTGCCGACCAGATGCCAGCAGCTAAAGAAGGGCTTCGGCGAATGCCGCCGCGGCATGATCGACATGCGCAAACGGTTCCGCGGAAACCAGCCGGTGGCATTCAAAAACCTGCAAGATAGCGAGATTACGGGCGAAGGCTACCACTTGTACGCCGGCAAGAGCGCCTTCGGTGGCACCAGGGGCGAAACAAAGGGCGAGGGCCAGGCACCGGTGGACTGGAGGGAGGTCGAAAACCAGAAATACCGGGTTGAGGCGGAGGGGAAGATAGTGTAATGCCGCTCGACTGGTGGAAATTCCCCATTGTCAGCCTTACGCTTAGCTATAAGCCTGATCGGCCATGGTAAAAGGGGCACGATCAGCTGCCCCGAGCCCCAGTGTATGTTCTGTGCGGTACAGTTGAATAAGACAATATAGCACAGCACAAAGGCACCGAATGATGTGAGGCCATTGGGTTGACCTCGCCTCGAGAACGGAGGGGAAATACTTAGTAAGAGCCCGTCGCCAAATGATCACATGTGGAGCACTATCTTAATGGGACCACATTGGCCTGCACTCTGTCCGACTGAGAGATCTTGGTGCTGACAGAACAGCAAGATGTTGGCAATTCATGGGTATGGGCCTTTCAGGGCTGTAATAGCTACATAGAGGGTGTCGCTAAGGATGCTATGGACGCTGTGGATGAAGTCGATGGGGCAGGTTACTACCATGAATGCCATGGACTACTATGGTATCGTATTCAAATAAGCCACCCGCTTCCAGGTATCTGGTCCGTGCCATCCTAGGTGCAAACTTAACCAAATTTAGCCTAGCATACCACTTTTTTTCTACCAAGAAAAGAGTATCATATACTATTTTGGATGATGCTAGCATTCTTGTGAAGTGTGGTGTATAAATCCATTGCTAAACCAGTAATATCATATTTACCTCTGTTACCATGATAGGTAAACATAAAAGCATTAATATTTACGATAAGCAAACAATATATCATTTATAATGGAGCCATATAAGGCATATATCCTTTTATTTAGGGTTTGAAGTTATAAATGGAGTTCAACTCCGTATATATATAATATATTACCTTATAATTGTAATTTGTAAAATAAAACGAATATTAAAATAAAGCTTATATATAGGTAGAAATGCATAAACGACGTTATTAAAGTTATATATGAAGGCCAAATACCAAGAATATGCTTTACATATAATGACAGGCATTATTAGGTGATTGTAAAAGAAAACCCGAAATTATAAATAAATAATTGAAAGAATTACGCCGTAGAGTTAGCTTTTTCACCAAAACCAACAATATGGTAAAAAATTTACATCCTAAATCATTGGAAAAACCTATTACAATAAACTTACCATAAAACATACTAAAAAAATCGTACATATATAATTATAATACATACTCTGGATAATTGCTACATTTTGAAAAACAGTTGCAGCAGAAGAAAACTTTGTTACTATAATGGTTGATAACTGCATTCAGTGCGCAAATACCTAAGCTATCACATTAATAACCCTAATCCGCATCCGCTTTCCTAAAATTAATGGAAATACGATGCTTTAAAAGGTAACCCGTCGTATATCGAATATATCCAGTCTATTTTTTGCAAAGTTAGTAACGATAAAAGTTAGAATAGATACGTTAAATGCATTCTATATTCAAGTTACAACCTTAGGACTAAATAAACCGTTACCAAATTGACCAGACTTATGTAAAATTATTGAGTATAAAGGTAAGTGTATTCTAAACAAATTGGTAGTGGGGTGTTTTTGGCAGGGTATTACGTGAATTGAATAGCGAAAGAGTTGTTAAATTAGTTAACAATATTGTATTAATCGTTTTATATTGTTTTTGGTATTATTGCATTTCTTGTGTAAATTTTATATTTTACTAATAGGGGTATATAGGGGTAGAAGTTTTAAGGCATAAAAGTATGAACTTTTTTTTAAGGAAAAAAAAGTATTTTCGTAGAGTTTATATTTTCCAAAACCAAAGCAAACATGTTTTTATGTACCTTAAGAATTTTTATAGCTAACGTTCATAAGTCATCGCCGTTATAAATGTTTACCTAACGATTATTATCGATTTGTTATAAAATGATTGGAGGTTATTGCAAAATGGTAAAAGATTACACATATAAGTAAAAGAGGTGAAATTAAGACACAAATAATATATAATATAGAGTTTGGTTATTGTTTTTAGCACGAAAAAAATGTAGGACGTAACGTAAAAAAGGTAAAAAGGGGTAAAATAGCTGTTACACAAATATTTTCTTTATTTGGAGCTTGGATTAATATTGTGTTGAACTCCTCATTTTGAATATAAAAGACGATTTTTTTATTTTGATATATATATTGAGTTCTACATCATCGAATTTGTTCAAAAGTATAAATTTATATTTTTAAATGCATGCATGTTTTTTGTTTTCAAATTGGTTAGTTTCGGTTGCTTTTGTCAGCTGTTGTCTTTGTATATCGGGTTCTAATTGTTTCCCTGTATCATAGGTACAAATATATAGATATGATGTGATTTATAATATTGATGGGGGAACAGAGCAGTCAAAAGCGTATAAGGTCAATGTTGCCGCGTTGGGTTCAAACTTTATTTTAGCAAAAACACTTTATTTACATGTTAATTTTCTTAAACAAATGCGCGACAAAGATATTTCAATTGAGGCTAATGTTCACTTTTTCGTGTTGAAATATAATTTTCAAGGTAAAGATAATTAATGTTAAATATAGACTATATATCTGTTTCAGAGCCAATAGAATTGCATTTGTTGTTTTCTTTTTTTCGGTTGTATTGAGTGTTTCAATATAATCGTAAAAAAGGTGATAGGGTTGTTATTAACATGATCGAATTAATATGTTACAGGCTCGTGCCTATCTAGTATTACCAGTAATTCAACTCTAGTAGTTCTACACGTTCTTACGATACTCTCAAACAGAGAGAAATTCGTATGGAAATACGCTCCCACACGTCATATAACCAGGGTACACCATTTTCTCAGCTTTATAGAAACCCTTTAACAAAGACTTTTGCCTTCCCTTTGCATCAAGGTTTAAAGATAGAAACCAATTACCTTAAACGATAATTGCGGGTTTAGTCCTATTATATATAAATTAGGATTTCTTTCCGACGGTGTTTAAGTTATTTGTTAACCGTTATAACTAAATATTATATTATTATTCTTCAAATTACCGAATCTCAACCCGTAAGCCTCTAGAATATTTCCTTAACTTAAATATGTGGGAGTAGTTTTAAAACGCTTTGACAGTTTAATATGATTACTTGACAGCTTAATAGGAAATTTTTACCGATGTTTAACATACGAAGTTTATTAAACGGGTCACAATCGTTTGAAAATACGTTTTACACTTGAAATACCGAAATACCTACGTATTGAACGCTTTTAAAAACATAATCCGATAATTCTTAGTTGCTGATATATTTAAATCTTCAAAATAACACACACTTTCAAGGTTTTCCTCCATATACATTACGAACGACAATAGTATAACGTTTTTTTTTTACTAGAATCGCGTTAATTTTCCAATCAACGAAAAATAGAATTATTTTCACTTAGATTACGATGAATATACGTTATTGAACAAATGTTTACAACTTCAACATACGATTTTCATTAGTTGACTCAATGTTTCGTTATTAAAATATAACTTTTGGTATTAAATACTACAAACTACGTAAATTATATAGTGATCTGAAGGGTATCGGTATTTATAAATATTATTTTATATAATTTTTCAAAATGAAAATCTTTGCGAGTAACGTTATAAAATGTTACGACTCCCTCAAAGGCGACGGCGGTACTAACAACTCCAACGCCTTTATATCTATACTCATCATCTATTATTATATCGTTAGTACGGTTAAAGCGATTATTATTTTACGTAATGATATGAAATAAAGCGTTTGAATATAATTTTACGTTTTTTTTTAGTGTCGAAGCGGCCTAAATACCAAAGTTAGCAAAAAAAACTTAAAAATCTGACATTAATATTAGATTTGTTCAATATTAAAAAAAAAAAAAATCAATAATACGTTCTCTAATACGATACTTCCCTTCTATATACTCGTAAATTACAATTAATAAGTCTTTTATATTTAACTTATCCCAAGACGCCTTTTTAACCTTCGTATTTAGTACAATATTATTAACGTTGTTATTAGGAATAATTTATATAGTGAGATGAAAATGAGCGATATAACCGCCAGAGATAGTTAAAACGCCTGTATTACAATTGGCGTAAATGTTTTCCGGGCCATTTTTAAGCGACTTATCGCTTAAGATAACTACTCGTAACGTTCCCGTCGTAATAATCATAGGTTATATTAACGGTACGACGCGAAAAGATATCGTATACGTCCCTATACGTTAGGTACGGCGTATCGTTTAAAAAGCCTCAATACCAAAGCCGTTATAAAAATATTTTACTTTATCCAAATATTTCATTGATCGTTGAAATAGAAAAGCGTAATTCCTTGATGTAATCGTAATCAAAAATTGGAAAAACTTTAATTCGACTCGATAAGTTAATTACAATATTGAAACAATTTCTGGGCTATAGTAGATTTACTTGACAATTCCGTGTATTTTAATCACATTTTAGTGAATATAGCTCATAAATATTATAACATTGCGAACAAATAATTTTCCAACTGCTTATAATTATCGCGTATCTCTATTTTACCTCAGAGACCTGATAAAGTAACGTATTATGTACCCAGATATCCTTTGAAAATAACATCTTTTATAACCTTTTTAAATATCGACTTTAATAAATATCAATACCAAATATAGGGTTATATTATCCTTTATTTATAATATAACGTTATTTTGGGTAAATATTGTATAGAGTATTAATACATTACTTATCATATTGCGAAGTATATATTAACTATGAGATGAGTTAGTAATGATGGTGTTTCAGATCGGGGGTTTTCCAATAAATATAAAACGCCGAAAAGGGTTAACGCTATTACATTTCATGTCATTTTACAAGAGATCTGTAGGAACCGAATCGTTACCACGCGACTCGCCGCCGTTTTCCTCGATGATATTCTTAAGGTATATCCTCCGAAACCACTCGTTTCCGTTTACCACAAGATTTTCTGCTACATTAATAAATTCGCACTTTTATTCTATAAAGCCTTTATTAATAGGCTACCCCCTGACTGCTTCAAAAATAATTACAAAATAGTTTTTCGTATCAATAATTATAGCTAACCATTCTAAGTCCTGTTAGGCTTATTATACGGTATATCGCATAAAAAGCTCTTTATATTACGAAAAACTTTAATGAAGTTACTCGATTACGGTAATATTCAAACGAATAGATTTTTAACAAATACCACTATACTTTTCGTTTAAACACACGGGGATAATTTAAGTTTTTATATCTAATATTATTAGTTGAAGCTTATTTCGGAAGAGAATAATTTTCTGTTTCCTGTATTTTAAAAAACGTTCGCCAATATTTTCAAGCTAAATGGTTTATCAAGTTTGAATTGAAGCTATTTCTTAACAAGTTTAATATTAGGCAAGTAGATGAATAAAAACTATATTTCGTATACGATTCAAACTTATCGAGTACTTTATTACTTTATTCGGCTGTTTTCATACCCTGGTAACCTTTTAACGGTATACTAATGATTCATTACGCCCTTTTGTACATTATTCAATTCACTGAACTCAATGCTATCTTCATTTATTTTAACGGTATCTTCGAAAATTATATTGTTAAGGTTCAAGAATTTCATCGACACAAACGCAGCGGTAATTAAGCTCCATAAATCTAAATACGAATTCGGTGTTAAAAACACCAAGTTCGGAGGATTTGGAATCGTATTTAATATCGGTGTTTTTATGGACTTAGAAAAGTTATTCTTTATCCGGGAATAGATAAATTTTAAGTTAGTGTTAAGTATATGGGGCTTTTTCAAACTTGAAAACTGTTACCAATATCTTATTCCCGATCATTTGAAAAAAAAATAAAACCAATATTACGATTAACCCGTAAATGCTCACCTTTTTACTAAATACCTAAAAATGAGTTACTTTCAAATAACTTAAGTTTAACTTTATTTTCCGAATTTTTGTTCGCTTAATGAAACCCTGACCGTAATATTTTTTTTAAAATCGATCATTCCAGTTGGACTTTAGGGGATTGCGTTCTTGAACGCGATGACCGCAGTAACCTACGTCAAATAAGGTATTATCCTCATCGCTTGACTCATATCAAATATAGCTAGGAAATTTACAACAAGAAATTATATGGGATTATAGGTTGTTTAAAGGTATGTAATGCGGAGTTCTGGTGTATGGCACGCCTGTTTACTATTTTGACCAATTATCAAAACCTAAAATACTTGCCAATTCTGCGAAGTTTTTTTTAAACGGTAGATGTGTTAGTTGAAACCACTTTTGAAATTCTGTTTTCAATTGTTTAAAAAAGGCTGCAAATTATATACGGCTTGACGCATTCTTACGGCGAAACTATCATATCCTCAAAAGCCTTTCCTATCTACGTCTTTTAGGCCGAGAATTCTAATTGTTACGCTTCGAATAGAACGTTATTAAGCCGTTCCCGCGTATATATATTTCTTAGTTAACTGTTGACATTTAGTCTATTTTAATGAGTTGCGAACGTTTAAATACTATCGAACTTTAAAGTTATTCAAAAGTCGATATCATATACAATATTACCTACCCCTAATTTGGACATATAATACTTATTGACGACTGATATTCTAAATGGATACTAGGTTTTACGACGATTGGGTATTGAAAATTTCAATTTCAAAATTTTTGGTAGATAATAATAAAATTTTATAGTTTCGCGACCTTATTTGGGTACCTATTCACAACTTATTTATTATAGAGTTAATTAAATTTGCCTAGACTTTAATTTTAATCAGTTACGTGAGACGCGAAATTATTATTGTTAATTCTTAAAATATACTTTAAGACTAGTTAACATCGTGTAGTTCGCTGTTTCTAACGTAACTGCAAATTTTAAAGGCGTATAACCTATTAAAGACACCGATATAAAAGACTTTTCAAATCTCTTCCGGTTTCTAACAAACATTACAACGATTTTTTCATAGCCAACATAGTTAATTTACCATAGAAACGTATTAGTAACCCATGTTACCTTATAGTTGTTACTGATCGTTTAAATAAAGCCGTTACCTTCGAGGCTATAATTACCATCAACTCTGAATCATATACGAAGCGGTTTTTAAACTATTATTAGCTATTTTACGGATTTTATTATATTTTTGTTAACGACCGCGGTTTAAATTAAACTAGTAAATTTTACACGAACTTGGCAACTTAAACAGTGTGGAACTACGTCGTAATACTACTTTTCACCACGAATCCAAAGGCGTAACCAAACGCTTTAATTAGAAAGCTTTTCCGAATTTGGACTTCTTCGTCGTTGTTTCCTTTGAAACTAAAGCCTCTTATTGTCGGTATGTTAATTGAGATTAGATTATAATGATATGACTATTATTGGTATTAGCTGTTTTTTTATAAACTACCTCTATTACGTTCACCTTTTATAATTTGTATAACGGTTTGTCATCCGAATTTGAATATTACGCGCACGAGCCAAAGATTTTACTTGTCGTATTCGCGAAATTATAAAATTTGTATGAGCCATAATAATAGCTACCTAACAACGTATGAAGGAAGCTGTTAATAAACGGCATCACCCCTTGTAACGTTCTCGAGTCAGCGATAACATTAAGCTTTTCCTAAAAAGCTATAAGCCGAACGAATTATTCAAAAAGTTAAATTAACATTATAACAAATATTGTGTAACGCATGTAATCGACTCTCATATTATTGAGATTAACGTTGGAATATTACTATATGCAGTGTAGTAGGTCCAATTTATTTATAGTAAAGTTAACTATATTGCCAGTTGAGTGTATTATTGGTAGACATACCGCATTGGGTATAAGTCAAGTGTAGTACGCTGCACTTCACTCTAGGGTAAGGGCCAAGCAATTGGCTATACAAATTGGTGTGCAGATCGAGTAGCAGTCTGCCAAGCCTAAAACAATACATATACCACTTGACCAGTACAATACTACTGTTACTTCAACCAATCGAATAAACTTTACAACGATTAAAGGCTTTAGTAATAGTGATTCTTGCTTATTAAATCAAACACAGATTAGCTAATAGGAAAACAAAGCTACTTTCCGTTTGTTAAGTTGTACGTCGAACGACGGCTAGGGAAGAGGAAAATTTCTTGCAGATATCCTGTACTATTTGGTCTGTCTTTACGAAAATACATGAAAAAAACCTTCAAACTACACCAGTCTATACGGCAAACCAAATGTAATTATGGTATTAATATCAAAAAACACTAAAAAAAATTCCTGTATTATTTTTAAAGAAAACCATTAAAAATTATGGTTAGAAGTGGAAACGTTCGGCAAATTGAAAAACGGCTAAGTTAATACTAATACGAGTATTACTACTGTAGGTAAAACAGCTAATTGCTTACGTTAAATTACATACAGTAATAAATACCCTTCGACTTTACCCTTTACATCAAACCTTTACACATACTTTATTTTTTTCACTTTCCTTACACTCATCCAGTTGTTAAGTTCGCTGTTTTAAGCGAAAAATACCAAAAGTCGTCAAGTCGCACCGAGAAAACCAAGTCGCGCGCCTTTATATCAAGCCACCATATCGCCAAGCTACTAAAGTCTCACGCGACTTTACGATAAAACATCAAATCCCTACTCCTCAAGATTACCGAGTCACTAATCTTACGCGTCCCACGCAAGCAAACACGTGAATTTAGCTATTAAGAGCGCCTACTATGAAAGAATTACTGATCTTGCTCGTAAAAAAACAATTCAGGCTTTCGGATAACTTTTTACCAAATTTTACAACTATGATCCTTCGGAATAAAATATAAATAAAAAATTTACCGAAAAATACTCAACTAATTTCGTCGGCTACAATATCTTCAAACATAATAATATTAATGATTACAGCCACCTTTTTAAAATTTTTACTACTTCTTTGACAAAAAATTCATATACATGTAAAGGGCAATTTGAAAAAGGGTTAAATTAAAGCTAAAGATCAAACTGTAAAAATATAGTATTTATGCTTAATTAAAAGTTACTATAAAGCTAACACAAGCTCTCATTTACCAAATTCATCTTAAAAAACACCTTTACATGCCAAAAGAAAAAGGACAAGGAGTTAAAGAACCTCAAAGCCCTAATAAACAATTTAGAGGATCTTTCTTTTACCCTTACCTAAGTTAAATCCTCTTACTCGTTAATAATAAGAAATAGGTTAATCTTCTTGATAGACCAACATCTTAACGTAATGACGCAGAGTAGGCTTTGAATGGTGGAAGAGCACACGAAGTAAGGGCAGCTAACACGGCTAAAGATATCAGCGTTGAGGCTTTATACTATTAATTAAACAATATCGTTAAGTTTTTCAAACTCTTCACGTACCTATCGCCCCCCAGCAATTAAATCAACAAATTCCTGAGAACCTTCCCCATTTTGATTTTAATATACGCGAAAGCCTACTATAAGTTCTTATATGGGAATTTACCCCTTAATCTAGGCAACTGGTAATTACCCTTAATATCTTACCACAGACCCCAAAAAGCCTAAACTACTAGGAAATACTAATTGAATTTGGATAACGATCGCTTAATACCCCGAAAACCTATTAAAATAATTAATATTAATTACAGTTTGTTCAAGAACTTCGTAAAAATCTAAAATAACACAAAAATGTATAACGGAAAACTTAATAACCTTCTCAACATTAACATAACGTCATTCTTCAATATTTGCAAGTGGATGAAAGTTCATTTTCAGGTTTTTACTTACTATTTCCATATATATTTTATAGGGCACGCTAGGGACTACTACCGTACTGTCCTTATTAAAGCTCTCACATTACGCGATATTTACAATAACATCAATAACCAATTAATATGCAATATTTACCCCGCTTAATACCATTTAAATTAAGTCAACATGCAGTGGATTATGAGAATAGAGAAGATAACAGAGGGGAAAACAATAGTTGATATCCTGAATTGAATGGTTTATGAGTTATCATTATGCTTGAAAGCAATGTAGAAAATCCACACTGAAGAAAACACACTTCGCGAATAGGTACGGGTAGTAGTTACAGGTTTTAGCAAGTTAAAATACGCCTTATAACGCCTAAATACAGCCCAAAAAGTCTTCGTTAACTATTTATTTTTTCGTTTTCCATTAAAATATCGCGTACACCAAACTTATTTGGTACGTACCATCAAGCCAATGACTTTTCTAACGTAAATAAGCTCGATATTAAACTAGTTATTTATGTCGATCGCAAATACAGTCACCGGCGCTCTTAATGACCAAGGTCAAACCTACTGGCTATAAATTTAAGGTAACAGTTACGTTAAAGTTCATAAAGCTAAAATTTAAAAGGATTTATTAAGCGTAGGTATTACTGTTATAATCGTGGTAAAAGATATTAGATTTGTGACAAGTTTAGTTATTAGTTGACTTGACACCCCCGAGATTACTGTAATGAAAAAGGTATTATATTACGCTCAATACTCTATTACTACTCAATATTGTGTAAATTAAATCTAAAACTTTGAAGGCAACAAATCAATGAAAAAAAAAGTATTTTTATACAAATTAAATATTATATAGATCCTTCTCCTAACATGGCTTAAAAATAAACCAACTACTCATCTTTATACCTTTTGAGTAATAAAAACCCTTATCTATACCTTAATTAAGCCTCTAACCCTTTACATACTTTGAAATTTCGCGATAGCTACGCGAACCACAATTTTTAGGGCATTATGAATGATATAGACGCAACAAAGAATTCAAGGGGTGGCTATTTACAATACATGGTATTACGGAAGGAAAATACTATAGGTACGCAAATTAATCGTTACGATATTAGTAAAGAGAAAATTGGTTATAAACTAAGCAAATAACCATCATCACTAACAATAACGGTAATTTAAAAATTATAAAAAAAATGAAGGTTTATAACTTTGAGTATCTTACCTCATTTTTACTCAATTTAAAATATATAAAAACTCTCAGCATTGTTATTGACGTTAACGCAGACGAATAAGTCAAAAACGGTAAAAAAAAATCCCCTAACCTTCAAGTGGAGGCACCAATGGTTATATTTTTAAAGCATGGAAGTAGTAATTTAAACTTGACGAACTCGTAGATATGTCAACTACATCAACTTTTTAATTATCCAACCGTTAATAGGTTATACAAAGTCTTGAAATCCAGAAAACTTCAAAATATGGAATACTAGACTCTAAAGGACTATAAAAGGCTTCATTACCACTATGAAACGTATTTTTTAAAATCAACACTCCGTAAAATCAATTTGAAAAAAAGAATAAGGAAATTTCAACTACGAAGTTTGTGTTGACGTGGTTTACTTTAATAATAGTCTTATTTTTTATGTCGTCAATTCCGTAACTTTCTTTTATATAATTAAAAATTTAAAGTCCCTTTTTACAAAGGATTCGTATGAAATTCTCAAAAGACCACTGTATATCAACATATACCTGCGTCCACCTAACGTCGTCATCTATGATTCTGGTAATAATTTTACGAGGCTGAAGTTTCAGGAAAATGCTAAAAGAATATATACCCAAAATAAACCGGTACCTGTAAAATCCCACTAAAGTATTAGAAAGGTTGAAAAGGTACACGCTTTATTTTACCAAAGGTTTAATATCCATCTGTTAGAAATTAAATACTTTACGGATCCAAAGACATGCCTATAAATAAGAGTAAACGGCTTCAAGAATACTGTGTGACTTAACGGCTTATTGCCAACGTTACTGATTATGAGAATATACCTTTGCTTAACGAGTTAATCTCTGCCTTATATAAGTACTGAAAAACGTATTACGGCCTACGTTAAAGCATTAAAGGAATTACAAAAATAATCAGTACGCCACCAAGTAAATAATACACTTAACACCAGAAACAGCCTTAAAATAATCGACGTACTTACTTTAACATAATAAAGTAAAGTATTTGTAAAGCGGATACCCGTTAAACAAAATAGCCTGTATAAATTATTAAGTATGACGAATATCAAAGCAGTTATTAAAACTGCTCACGGCTTTATATCTTTGCGAACCACCTAGGTCAAGCTATATAGTGAAGCTACTAACGATAAACACCTTAAAATTAAATGACCTAGTTAATTCAAACCTCCTTCACTTGTTATCAACAAGCCGATAGAACGTCGCCAGCGTGAACGATTCTCGAAGAACAGGTACTTTAAAAAAGAGTAATGTACATCTGACCGCATCTATAATACTACTTAGTTAAACAGTAAAAAGAAGATAACAAAAACTTAATAATAAAGCTTCAAACGTCAAAGATTATATAAAGCTTCGGTAAACCATTTAAAGAAAGCGACAATCTCGAGATTAACGACCTATTGACTTGAAAGATTATATAATTTGTATATAAAATCAATTTTTACTGTTCAAAAGTAAACGTTGCGATATTTAAGTTGAGGATCATCCATGAGGTTCAAAGCAAAACTACGGGGCGGCCGTACAAAAAGTTACGTCCAATCGCTTAAAGATATAGTAATAAAAGCAAATATGAAATCCTTACGTAATCTCTAATAATTTTAAAGAGCAATTAACGTTTAACAATCGTTTTATCAAAAAGTTCATTAGTTAAAACTTAAGGAAAATTTAGGTTTGATAGCCGTAATATAACTTAAACTTATAGGTAATGAACAACGAGTTTATAACGAATCTTATGGTTAAAAATACCATAATAACTACGTACCATTTACACTTTAAAATAGTAATACGATATGTTAAACCACAATATGGTTCAGCTAACCAAAACTTTTATTGGTTTTCAACATATTAAATGCTTTTTAAAGAATAGCCAACGATCAAATAATTAACATACAACGGGTATTTTCTAGTAACGAAAAAAAGGGATAATGGCATTATAAGCATGTAAACTGACAATATCCTATTCTTTATAACTATTATCTTTATAGCGTTAAAATAACAAACCATTAGAAACTCCAAGTTTTGAGATTGTAGGCTAATAGCAACCTTAACAAAAGATAGTTAGCTTAATTTGAAAAAATCCTTAATCTGTATACTCCATGTCAAATTATCATTGAGCATGGGATAAAAGGCCATGATATTATGTTAGCCTTAATAAACAAGATGAACACGGCTAATACTTAACGATATTTAAAATAACGTGCCCATGGTAATTATATCATCACCCTATATTAACTGGAGGTATTATACGACTCATTTATCATGGTAAAAGTATAAAGGCTAACGAATAAAGAGTTGAACCGGCTAAATGAAAAGCGCGAGTAACAGATACGAAACCTAGACCACAAAAATAATAAAGTTTCAATCGAAATGTCGAACGCCATATGAATGATTCTTACAAATAACGCTTTTATAAAAAATACCGACTTGAGTTTACAAATCGGTCTTGAAATAACGTTCGTTAATAGAAACAGGCGGAAAGACCAGTCTGATATTATCGGTAATATAATTTACTAAACCTCCGTTAATTATGCACGGATTAGACGAAACGTGTCAACTTCAGAGAATTACAGTATAATAACCAGTTTTGATGTAGGACTAGCTCTATAGGAAACTATTAACCTTAATATCAGGCAGTTGAAGGTTTTTTTTACTCCGATAGTAATATTTATTGAATTCAAAAGCCTTTTCTAATGCCTTTTAACATTCGGATCCACTAGTGAAAAACGCTTGATAATCGACGTAAGGGCACTTCATAAAGCCATTGAAAGCAGAGATATTGAAAAATTGTTATGGATTGATCTTAATGATAACCCCAAAAATAAAATATTGAAAGTGACGTCAAATAAAGACTTCAAAAGGTTTATGAATAGCAATAAGCTCACTATATATATTAAGGGCTACATTAATAGACCACCCGAAAAGCCTAAATTACTTGACTATGAACAGGGATGTTCTGGAAAATGAAGAGACTGTTAAGTAAGTAAAGAAATGAATAATGGGAATATATTTGATTGACATGAATAAAGTGAAAAACTATAAGATCCTGTGGCGAAAAAATGTTTTGTAGGAGTTAATAAACTTGGACCTCGAAGAGAAAGAGTAATTGGGGTTAAATGGAGTTAATTTGAATCCAATTGGATGCAATTAAAGATGAAACTCAACTGGAATTGCTAGGGGTCTGGCGAGTTAACGAGGAGGAAATTTGGTGGTAATGAGAAAAGTGCGGTTAGCTACACGGGTATATGCAAACAAACCAAAAATCGGCAAGTTTAGAAAAGTAATATATACAGTAAAATAGGTTAACTTTACTTGCAGTAAAGTTGACTGTACTGCAAGTTGAGTGTATTTTTTGTAGACTTACCGCTTTAGGTATAAGTTAGTTGCAGTACGCTGTACATCACCCTAGGGTACGGGCCAAGAAATTGGCCATAAAAATTACTTTGCCGACCGGCTAGCAGTCTGCCAAACCTAAAACAATACATCCACCACTTAACCAATGCAATATAACTGTTACTTCGACCACAAATTTAATCGACAACGTTGTAACAATCCAAGGACTGCGAACATTAACTTTATTCCTTGTGGCGTTTTCTTTCTTTTATCCTTATCTACTTCCTTTCAATTTACAGGTTTACGAAAGTGATATCTATATTTATATACTATTTACTAATAATATGGTTGAATAATTGACTGTAACATATAAAATATAATTAGGTTCAGTTGCTATAGCTATTTTCATCGAATTTCTAAGGTGGAAGTTCGAGTATTTTTCAATTATTCATTTTGACCAATTATCAACTTTTTTACTTGATACTTCCATACTTTTAAACCACCTCATACAACGAATTTCTAACTCGAAATTCCTATTGTTCCATATAGAATATTATAATTTATCATCTTATTAATATTTTAGTTATTCGTTGTTGTATATTTTTTCTTCGGAAAATAAATTTATCGAATTTTAAATTTTCATTTGTTCAATGACATAGAGAAAACTTTTTTCAAATATTTTCGATTTATATAGGAAAACAACTTTTTAAAAACTTTGAAAAGTTTAATCCACTACTTAAATATAATTTACGAGGGTGTCAATAGCAAATACTTGGTACGAACGGTATTAATAACCTGAAAAACCATTGTTGGTATTTCCTATTACTTTTTGAATTGTTTTTATTTAAGTTCGCGAACACATTTCTTATATTTTTTTGATTAGCTCTACCAATCTCTTCATTGACTACATTTACGATGTTAATTATACAAGCGCAATTGACACTTTCGCCTCATTTTACGCAAACTACTTTATAATGGGTTGACTTTTAAGATATTTCGTATTTTTTAAATAATATCATTTAAGTTAGTCAAATATAGGAGTAATATGGCTCTATATTCAACAATAATTTCTTCTCATCCATTCATTTAAGTATCGGATGAAATAATATGTCCAAAAATGATCGAATTCTAAGTATAATGAAGTTTTCCAGCAAATTTTTCCGATTAATTTATCTTCAAAGTCTATACTTATAAAATCCCATGATTTAAAAGCCGTTATAGGTACGAGGTAAACGTTCATTGGTCTATCGGTAGTAAGTATCACATATAGTTTATATTTTTTAATGTAATCTTCAATATTAATATATTGTGTCAACTCTTGTAATAATCTTATAAATTATTAAAATAGTTTAGGTTATGGTTCCAAGTCTATGTTAATAGTACGTTAATCTTGGGGTTTTGAATACTTAATAATTGTTTTGTACAATAGAATATTTTTCCCAGTGATATCGTTGAAAAAAATCCGTCTTTTCAAATAAAAAAGTATAATAGATCGTTTTTTACTATTTTCATCACTTGTAATAGTAAGTATTTGATTATTTTAATATTTCCTATAAGGAATCCCATCAAATCTGTTAACCAAATCTTGTCGCCAATGTAAACGGTCGTTATTATTTTGCGTAGTCGCAATATTCGTCGCGTATTAAACACTCCTATATACCCGAGAATTTCTGTACCTAAATTCTTCAGCATCCAAAGCTTTACTGATAAGCATTTTCCTGTATCTAAATTCAACAGATTTACTGTCATTCACGATAACTTTGAAATCCTATTCGAATTTTTAATGATTTATTTATATTAATTCGGTGTATGAAGGGAATATGAAATATTCCAATTGTATTAACCTATTACACAATATGCTCCAAAGGGATTATCTAGTTGATTAATAAGTAGATAATATCAGTATAGTTGATAAAAATTATTGTCAGAATAGGTGATTTGATTTAATATAACCTCATTTTTTTAAATATATAACTATAATTAGCGTTTGTTATTCGCCAATAGTATACCTCGTTTCGGCATCGTTTAATCTCCAGGAAAATAAGGCTACAACTTTTGCGTAAGGTATCAAATTTTCAACGAATTTCATGCAAGTCGGTAACCAATTTAACTGAAATTCAATGATACTAATAAACTGATTACATATATTCATCTCTAGTTTACATTACTGCAAACTCCCACAAGTTATTCCGGTATTTGTTTGCGTTACCATTTATGAAGTAATAAAGAAGTTGGGATTCTTCATACCGTTCTTCAAAATCTATTATGATCAACTTCAATATTTCTCATTGAGGTTGTTTTATTTCCCTTCGTTATATATGATATTTCCAAGGTAATTATATATAAGTCTTTATGAAGTATTTGTTTCGTAATATTCAACGCAAGGAATAGAAATTTATTCAATATATTTGGCGAAGTAAAATCATTATGAAGCTTTACTAATATTTTAAATCTTTTGAATGTTTCTCCGGTAGTGTAACCTATGTTTTTGACCAACTCCTCACTCAATACGTAAATAATATATATGTATAATGAGTTCTTATAATGAGTACGATTGAATTTCACAAACTAGAGGAATGAATGCAATTAATGATAAAGGAATTGAAATATAAGGTTGAATCCGAATATAATAAAGTTATAATCATTAATATAAACATTAAAAGCGGTTTTTCGACTATTATTTAATTATTTCAACGATAATAACACTAAGTTAGTAATCTTAGAATTTACTAAGTTGTTTCCTGCTGTATTGTTACCAACTTTCGTATTGTTTTCGTTATTTAACAACGGCTAATTACTGCAAGTAATAACTCTTAGAGCATAATTATTATATGCTTTACCTCTTATAACTCAAACAACCTTCAGCTTTAAATAATTCATATTAGTTGAAGTAAATACTAGTACAAAGTTATCACCTATTTTGATTGAAAATCTCTTATATTTATTTGACCTGTCTCTTTTGAAAATAAATTTTGATTATATTGAAACACAGGATAGAAATATTTATCCAGTGAGTGTGTCAGCTATTGATACCTAATAAACAATATTTATTGCAATGAAATTTTAAGTAATTGATAGTAGCTAGTTCTTTCAGCAAACAAACGTAAATTCACCTTCAATTCTATTATACAGGTATTGAAATACTCTTCCTTCTATCGAAAAATAAAAATTTATATGAAAACAACTTCTTTTATGAGTATTTTGGTTTTTATGGCTTGAATTATATAGTATTGAATTCGAGTTAAATTGAATAGGTAACGCAATTTATTTTTGTATGGTTTTTCAAATCTAATGTAAACGTATTTTGCTACGAGCGTATCAACTTTTTGACTCATCCTTATCCTATTTCCGTTTTCCCGCCATAATATGAACAGTTTATGTTTGTTATTTAATCCGATTATTTATTGTTGTTGTTATATCGAACATTAATAGTGATATTTTAAAACTATCCAATAATAATCTTTCATAATATATAATTATAATGCTTTGTTCGAAGCAATCTTTGATATTCCTGTCTAATTTTGTTTTTTACGGCATCGGGATCCTCTTTTTAGCTTTATCTGCTAGGAAAGTTTTTGTTTTTGTTGATTCTTTTTTTCTTCTCTGTATGAAGGTCAATATTTGCGTGATAAAACCCTTCAAGGTACTCCCCTATAATCTGATACCATAACAATAATAATTCCATAATAATACTATTTTGGAAATTTGATTTCTAATTTAATTCTTGACTGTAGTTAGTAATTGATTAATGGGCTAGTGAAGCTAGTAATATTGAATAATCTACAACCACTTTTCGTTCCCCTTTCCCCATATTTATATTGATATCTTCAACTCAAGTTAAGAAAAAAAAGCAAATGGAACAAATGTAACAGAAAACTCTCGATATTTTCTTTTGTAATAAATGTGTTTTTCACGTTATAAAATGAAAAAATCATTTTCATTTCTTTCTCTTTTGTCAACTTTTTTTTTTTCATATAGATGCAATCGTTATTTTCGCACCTTTATCATTCGTTATCGATTTCTTTTTCGTTAATAAACGCTTAATTCTCGTCTTATGCATTCATAATCGAGATATCATCGAAACTAAACAATTCAATAATGCTAATTTTTGTTTTATCTTAATTTCTTTTGGTTCTTAGCTATAAATTTGTCACACCCGCGTTCATAATCTTTCTGATTTTCCATATCTCTTTTTATTTTACTTATATTCTTGAAATAAAATACGTGTTTTTTTTTTAGTATTAAACCTGTTTTCAATGAGATTTGTGGCATCATTTTCATGGTTATTTATTTTTTCCTATTACTCAGACAACGATATCTCCTCTACGGTAGTCGTATTCGACCTATTCAACCAGTATCAACTCTTATTGAAAGCAAAAATTATACAAACCGGGTTAATATTCAAAGGTAGCGGTTTCAGGCGTCGTTTGACATGTACTGTAATCAAAAATCCGCATTCGCCTATATATTGAAACATATTTACAAAGTAATGATACATATTAGAGTAGGTTACAAGTTATTGCTGTTTAATAAACCTTTATAAAAATGTTAATTAACTATAGTAACAACGTGAAATAAATAAACGATGCCGTTAATAACAAGAGAAAAAGAAATATATGTTGTTGATATTAAACGGTTTCCATCGATAATAGTAAGTGTTATTGGTATATTGATTGATTCAATGATAACTATGAGATAAGTTACTATATCCTGTAAAATCAATTCAAGAGAAAACATCATTATTTACCATATATATATTCCTATAAATCTTTTAAATATGACATTGATTACATACGAATTGATATTTTATAGTTTATAGTATCGTATATTTCTCTACAGAATTTAATTTCGGTTCATATATAAACACCGTGCGCTTGGTTTATTCTGGCTTTGATTTATTATCATTTGCTGTATATCGGACGGTACCAAACCATACAATCAGTCTACTGACTCCTAGAGGTTTAGATTCAAATTTAATGATACTTGGAGGGGGGGGGGGTTAAAGTACGTAATTCACAAAGTTATCGTCAAATTGAACGGTTTCTTAGGACAATTTCAAAATATTTATATGGGGATAGTATCTTTTCGTTTACCGATAGTATTGGTTCTTTTTTCCTTTTGTGTCCTTGTGCTGGATTGTGTGAGAACCTTATGAAATTAATCTTTTTCAGCCTAATTTACTAAAACTGTGTATTAAAAATCCAAAAATAGAAGTTGAGTCGTTGAAAATGATGTTATTGGAGGGTAAAGGGTGTCTAGCATCATACGAATGAATGATCCTCTATCTTGGTTTTCAATAAAAATGTAAATATTTGCACATTCAGTAGTTCGAGTGTTATCGTTCTTGGTGGGTATTGAAGATATAATTTTCACAATTGATTAAGGAATTTGTTAATTCATGCGAGGATATTAACGTTCAATGGCAATATATCAACGTTTGTCGCAGAAATATAAAAATTTGTCCAAATTATATCGGTTATTAGGCCCGGTTACAATGATTTACACACTATATGAAAGTGTAATGAAATTTACAATATATAATAAGCTGGCTTTGTAACCATTAATGTCTTATATGGGGTAGATGTTTGAATATTTCTATATATATTCCAATCCTTATTTTCATTTTCTTTGAAATTGGTTTTCGCACAAATAATAAATTTCGTATTCTTGATATTTTTTCCCACGTTGACTCAAGGTAATGATAATTGTATAATTTGAAGTATAGAATAGTTACATGTCTACAATGTAACTTCGTTACATTATTGGTTTCAACTTGTTATTATCCGTTACTAGCGTTACTTTTTCGATTATACCGGTTTTTATTAGCGCGTTAGGTAACTCTCAACTCTAGCAAAATTATTCAAGATTGAAATTAAAAATTATCATGGAATTAAAACAGCTTCTAAGTTAAGTTTTTATCGTAGCGAGAATTATACGAGTTAAACAGAATATTCAAATCGTTATCCTCAAGTATATAATAATTTATATATCTTCGTATTAATACTACAATCTACCTAATCTCTAACAAAATGATTTATATTTTATATTATTACTAAATATCACAAATTTCTGACTAAAACTCGTAAGAATGAGGTTAACGCCTCAATCACAGACCATAAACGTAAGAAAAATTGTTCATTGTATAATATTATTGGTGTTTCTATCTTTATATAATCCATTGTAGTCTTTTGAACTCTTAAGCATCAGACGGTAGATAACTTTAGTTTACAACATTACAAAGACGTCCTAACCATTGTCGATAAAATATATATTGAATCTGTTCTTTAGTTCCATTCATAAAGTTGGGAACTTCTCACCATAACTTGTCCTTTTTTAAAAAAAAAAAACACTACAATTGATTTAAATTATCTAAGTACGAAAACAATTACTTAATTGGTGACTCAATTTTCTATGAATCTCTAATAGGTTTTCAAACGGTTTACAAATGATGTTAATAATGTTTTCTATTTTGGTCAATTTGAAGTTTTTTTTTTTTTTATCTTGTTACTATCACGTCTTTCAATACAATACGAAAATAATTTCTTCAAAGCATTTAGATAAGGTTTTCGTTTAAAGATTGTATCCCCATAGAGATTTTTATATTTTTGATGCGATTCCTCTCGTTTTCACTTTTTAATTTAACAAAAGTTTTGTTAAACAATTTTGAAATGATTGGTTACAGTTAGATTAAGTTGTATGTTTTACGACTGGTATTTGAATTCATCACTCAGTTAGGTATTGGTTTTCATGATTGATTAATATTTCGTTGTCTTTGTCAGAATTAAGTTTTGTAAAATATTACAAGTGCTAAGCGAATGCAATTTGCGAATTTGAGAAATAAAAGTTCGAAATTGTTTCATAACCCGTTTTTTCAATTTTATTGAGTTCAACGTAAACTGTTTTTTTAGGCTTAGCGAAACGTGAGTCGTGAGTTGTAATACTTGTTATCGTTCTTTTTCCTTTTGTATTCATTATCGTTCTTGACGTACTCATTATCTTTCTTATAGTATTAGTTTCTTTTTCATTCCTTGGTTCTTATACTCGATATATTTTTTCTCATTCTCGTTCTTTTTCTTCTCATAATCTTGCCGTTCTTTCCCATTACGGTCCCCACGTCGTCAATTTGATTTCATTGCTTTTAAAAAATGTTTTTGATACAAGGTATTTCAGACAACGAATTAAAACATCTGTGAATAAATTGAAGACTGCTTAGGTTATCAAAATGTTTACATGAAGATTAGGAGGAAGTTGAAGGAAGATTTGAATTGATGAAAGTTGATTATATTGTTGTTTTATCAAAGTTCATCTAGTTTTTTGTTATGAACTTAAGTTATTAGCCATTGAGCCTTTAGGTTACGTAACTATGTACGCAACGGAATATGTAGTACCCAGTCCGGGCTTGATCTGGAGAACTGGGTAAGGTCTGTGTATAGTTCGTTTAAGAGCACTTAATGGGCTGAGCACTGGCCATATCCATAGATCCTACACGATAGGTCACAATAACCTCTTTGAGTCTTTCTCTATACCTTGATAGCAAACTCCATTGAACACATTCTTAATTTACCAGCGTAAATTAAACTATAACATACTATTTGGGCCTTTTTTGTATTGTTGAAAATATCACGTATCATAAACGAATTGATAATAAACGATAATAATTTCATGTTACACTCTAACGTTATTTGGAATGATTGACGGTTGCGAATACCTTGTCATCAACCTTTATAAATATATCTCTTGCTCTCTTAAGGCTAACTTAAGCCGACATTTCACATTCATAAAATACTGTAAGCCATATCGAATTTACTTTAACATAACTGTAATAACTTGGTCAATAAACTTTCATCGTTGACCCTGCATTTATCTTCGTTAAACTCATAACTGAAATTTTATTATTTGAGGTCGAATTAGCCACGATTCGTATTAGTTCTTTACCTGTCTTAAGGTAGGCAAAAATAACACAACCAACAAAAAGTCGACGGAGTTACTTCTATATGAGAAAAAACGCGCCAAAAGATCGAACTTATATTAAAAGCGGATGAAATATAAGTTGGAAAAGGTCCGCATAAATGTCTTAACGTATAAGGTTATTATAAAGTGGAGATAAAGTAAGCGGTTATAATATAGAACGAAGTCGGCTGCTACGAAGGTATAAATAATACAAGAAAAGTTTTATATTATATCGCACAAAAATTTATCGGCCCTTATTGTACTGCTAAAGTATTATTCGAATGAAAAAAATAAAGACACATAGGTATTATTCGGTTTGAGCATCTAAATACTTTTAGCTTAAGCAGACGGATTAAATTCGCCGTCGACTATAAAGTGACATTATTTATGCTCTCGCGTATTACTACGTATCCGAAACAAATCTTTTACGACAAGAGTGAACCAAGTAAGGTATATTATAGTCTTATAAAAACACCGCGAGTTCGCCAACGAATTTAAGTCCTTAGACTTAAACCAACGCTTTAGTCTCCAACTAATAGAACTCGTATAAGCCTAATGTTTGAATAAAAATACATTATAATGCGAGTAAATAGCTTTTTGGACCCTTGTTAAAGTATCGTAGTAATCATGGATTATTATCTCGATATTACGGTTAATTATTCTAACAAACCCGTTTTGTACGCTTTGAAAACTAAAAATAAAATTCGCTTATTAACGGTTTTCGAAGGCGCCAGACGCTTTCCACATGATGCATGATAATCGGTATAGTTTACAAATATTAAAATTAATACGAGGAGTGAGTTACGTTACCGTAATCTATTATTCCTACCGAATTGAAAATTATTAACGAATGAATTCTTATAATGAACTTACGATTTACGTATTACAGGTTTCCCGGGTAAAAATATATTATTTCGGGTTCCTAAAGAGGACCACTATTGGAAGGATATAATCGTGAATATTCAGTGCTTTTATTGAATGTGAACGTATTATAATAATACGAAACTTCAATATAATAAGCCATAAAGCTATCTCTTACGTTTCCCTATCTCAAATCAGTAATAAATATATGATTCCGTCAACTTCATAGTTGATCTATTCATTACCAATAACGGCTCTTAATATTAAATAGTTATTTCAGCCGTCTTTGTCAACGGATTTCTATAAATTATACTATATAATTTATAATTGATAAAACGTATGCGAAAAACTTACGGCATATATAGTAATACTTTATGGATTTCCGGCTTTCAGTAATGAGAGTCTCTCGTATGGTTAGGTAGCATCATTTTAAACAATATTATGTTTTTGAAACAAGGTCCAATGAACTTCATCAAAAATGAACCACTTATCAAAAAATAACGGTATTGAAAGCATAGAATGTTAATTTCCAAACTATTTGCATATTATGGACATTATTTCGTAGTATAATTGTGTTTCATTTCTATCAGCTTATTAATTTAACATGAATAATCGAAAGTTGAAAGTAACTAGATTCAACACAAATGGTCTAAGGATATGTATAATATATTGCTAATTGGAACGTTAAATAGTGATATTAAATCGTAAATTGATCAGGGAGGACAAGTCATAATAAATGGAATATATTTACGTAAGGGTAGGGATTTAACCTAAGAAGTGGCGATAAATATTTAGTTAAAAACATAAACTATGGGGAATCGTTAGGGACGTTTTACCAAACTGTAATAAATAAGTAATTAGGTTAAATTTATTATTTATAATATTAAGACTATCCGCTTGCGAAAAAATATGAATTAATTCATAATTAGTATTGAGTTGTCGAATTTTTCAACCCGTTCAATATAAATTTCGATATTTTTGGCAAATACCCTATATTTTAGGTGTAATTAGTTGAATAAGCGGTTGTTACACCAGTGTTTTCATCGTAGGTTTTATCCAATATTCGTCTGGAACTAATACTTAGTACTAACGATAAAGAAAAGGAAATATATAATGAATTTGGAGTTTAAAATCTTTATATGGTAAAAATGAGACAGAAATGAGTTTTTTTCATATTAGTTCCAAAATAAAGTTATTATCAGCCGGGGCAAACATTTGAAAAAGTATTGTTATTTTATAAATTCAAGTAAATTGAACGCGATATGAGGGGATACTCGAATATATAATATCCCTATATATTGAATTTAACGTAGAATACATGTTAAGTAATCAATGCGAAGCGAACTGTTTATATTTAAAAAATAATGAATAATTTCAAGTAGACAAAATCTATACATATTACGATATGATACGATAAATAGAGTCGGTTGTATATTATCCGACTTCTTTGCATAAGTATTTGATCATGAAACCGTTTTTACTACAAAGCATCTATAATATACTTACACTTTATAGTTATCCTTATTGAAATTTGGGAATAATGATGTTAGTAACGTTAAGATCTTTTTGATAATTAGCCCTGAAAATTAAACTAGGTCGGTAAGAGAGGATGGCAGAAGCTAAACACGTGTTAAAAGGCGTCGACTAAATCGGTTCGTAAAAAACGGAGCGAATACGGGCCGATACTGAGGATGGCGAATAACGTTAATGATAGAATAGTTCAAGGGAACCGACTAAGGTAAATAACTTCAAAAAGAACGAATGTTAAGGGAGGCCAACAACGGTAATTAACGAAAAGAGGAGTAAAAGGAAGAATGAGAAAAGCGACTTTTTAGACCAGTTACCAAAGAGTGTCATATCTTAGTTTAGGCTCCAGCAACGCGGTCGACCCGAGTACAATCCCTCGCCTTTTACCATTAACTATATAAACTCGTTATAACAGAGGTTCACAAAGAAAATACGAATAACAACGTAATTTATATAGTTAAGCCTTAGTTATCGTTCGTGAATCTTTATAAAACGTAGTATATATTAATTGTACAGGATATAACTTGGGTAGCTATGCTTTTTTAACCAACGAAATGGTATACAACGAGCATCATTAGAGTCTGTCATAAAGACTTTATGCGTTAACGAATAGTTAGTCGAAAAGTTCATGTTAAGATAAAAAGGTAATACCGTAAAGCATGAAAAAAGGGTTATAAAAATAAATGAACATGGGAGAAAGTTGGAACAGAAACATATAATAACAGGCGTAGCAACATATACAGCCGGTATGGTAAAGACTTTTTCTATTCGAATAATATCACAAAACAGAGCGAACTCATTAATAAAGTTGGAAAAAACGAGAGTGAAAATGTGTCGATAACACATAATATCGCTTGTCGACTTACGGATAAAACATAAAATATAACCATCGTTTTCAATAATAATAACTAATTCATATAAAAAAGCGTGTAAACTGGAGAGAATTATAAGTCGATTTTTTTTAAATCTATTACTAAAAAGTATTCATTTACTGTGGGATTTTTTTTTGGAAATGTTCATTTATCAGTTTTACACATTATAAACCTTTAACTATATACGATACCATTACGACCGAAAAACTGGGATATAAATGATAAACCATTACAGTTAAGAGAATGATAAATATATGATATATATACGTTCTTTACCTAAAAAGGAGGAAATTCGCTTTTATTTTTATTATTACTAAAGACGCAAAGAACGCTTATAACACGAAGAGGTTGTAAAATAGAATTCAAGGTAAGGTATTCATACGAGATGAGGTATTATATTTTACGAGGCGATTAATTATCTCCGTCAGAAACACTAACAACAGTATAACTTAATTAATAATTATTATAAAAGTTAGTTATAAATGAGAAAAATACGGGAAAGAATTACGCAATATTGGTAAATGATTATATTTAAAATATGAAAGGTAATGATAAAATCGTTGGGATAAGTTGGAAAAAGACATTATAATAAATTAAAGTTAAGGAAATAAAAGGAAGGAAAAATTTTGAAGGTTATGATGAAATCCGTATTTATAGATATTAGCGAACCGCATTCGGTAAAAGTTATATATTATTCAGGGTGAGTTATACGGCACCAGTGGTAAGCAGATAAGTTTTACGGGGCATTAAACATTACGTTACCAATTCGAATCCGGCTCGCGTATTAAACAGATAAAACCAGCGTTTTGTCGACAGAAACGATACATTATATAATGTATTGAAAGTTACGTTATACGATAGTGGTATCAAAAAGTATACATTATACAATACATGAAAAGACGCGTTATACAGCGTCAGCGGCTTAATTTAAACCAGTCAATATATTATACAATACGTTAAAAAGCGTGCTAAACAATGTGGGAGGCTTAGGTTAAAACCAGCCGATACGTTATACGTTACGTTGAACACTACATCCCCGGCTAGCGTTCGACTCATGTATTAAGCGGGCGAAGCTTGCGTCCCATACTTAATTAACGGGATGTTGCGGCCCTTATAGTATCCGAGAAAAAGGCGGGCGTATTATAAAGTCAGACCATTAGATGTTAAGCCTATAGGTTATGTAACTATGCACGTGACGGGATATATAGTACCCGGTCTGTTCCCGGTACGGGCACGAATCAGATACGGTACGTATATAGCATGTATAAGGGCACGTAATGGGCTGTGCACTAGCCATGCCTATAGGTATTGCACGATAGACCACGGTAGCCTCTTCTAGTCTTCCGCTGTACCTTAATATTAAACTCCATTTGACACCTACTTGACTTACCATCGTAGGTTAGACCATAACATGATTATAGATCCCTCGTGTTATGACCAAACATCTGCAGGGCGCACCAGCGGCGGCCCCGCAGCAGATAACGAAGGAAATCGGTTGGACACAGCCTCTCGGCAGGCACCAGGGATCCACAACAGACACACCGTACACAAAGGTTAGGGTCAGCATGGTGTGAGACTCGATGGACTCGGTATCGAGCCAGTCGAGCTGCACACCGGGACTCGATGGACTCGACGTCGAGCCAGTCGAGCCTACACTGAAGACGTATGAAGGCGCGGATAAATAAGGACACTTTCATTACCAAGATAGATAGTATTTCCTTCATAGCTCTTCAGTTGTCAATCTAAGTATTCAGTCTACCCTGAATAGCCTCACGGCTTCTGATCATCACTCGCACGAATACAGTCTTGATATTGCACCTTTTGTTACCTCTGCTACCTTACTGCTAACATAAACCCTCTGAACACCTTCTACATACTCACGGGTATTTAGTGTGATCATTACATCCGTAAGCCAACAACAAGCTAAAGCCCTGTTAATTTCGATCAATTTCTACTAAAATCAACCGCAACTCCCACCCTTTATAGCTCTTTTTCTCTACCCTTCTGAGGTTTCCGTTCCTCAAATCGCGTGTACAGGTTCTTCGTTATGAACTTGTATAAAATAGATATGCTACCACTTACTTACCTTTTGACAGTAATTTAAACTACTGCTATTATTACCATCATTTCTTTAGTGGTCTATTAGTTTGTTAGGGTAACTCTATTCACTTATGCCATGTGCCGAGCGGTTTACGTATCTCTTTATTCGTTTAGTAAGTGTATTACTATCCACAAACCTTTTCAAGACGCTATTATGAGTAGTCTTAGTTATGCTATTAGCAAGGTTATCTTTACCGTTAATTCACCAGAACTTATCGATTTCCCGGGCTACGTATACCTTCCTTAAAACTATTGCGTTTATTATTAAACGGTATTTATTGGTTACATCCACCTTTAATATGCATTCATAAAGGCTTCTAAAGTCGATTAATACCATTTGAGGTATTAGTAACAGTTTAACCTATTTGGTGATAATCTATAATATGCCGTTATATACTATACCGATATTGAATCCTGCTATTCTACTGTAAACCTCCAGAGCCAATACATTGCGAGTTACAAGTTTGAATTTAACGAATATATAATACATAAGGTTTCCAGAAAATTCAAATTGCCCTTCAAATTTTCCTCGCTAACAGGTATTATTAGAAGATCAATTTGCGATATCATGTTAGTATTGTTGGTAAAAAAGCCGTTCATGAAGAATATGAGCTTTACTTTCGTTAAATTTACAAAGACTATATTAATTCCTCTTTTCATATGTTCTTTTGTTACCAAATCCGTTTATTCCACTTTTGAATTATTCGTTTTATAGGTTTTATTCTTGTATCATAATACAAAGGTCATACGATGTTGTTAGTCAATATAACGTAGCGATATTATCCGTATATGCCCTTTACTCCGGCAATTTCTATAATTTTGATTCATTGATTTTATCCATAATCGCTAAACTTGTGGTTTACCACTTTTAATATAGGCTATTATATGTGCCATTTTTAGCTTTAATTCTATAGATATGGAGTAACTATATCTTAAAATCAAGTTATATGCCTTCGGTTAACGTTTCGATTGACTTACGCTTTTAAAGGCTTAAATTTTCGATAATACGTTATGTTACCGTTATAAACCTAATATCGTTAAAAAACAGGGTATTTCCGTTTATATACCAACGATATCAAAGTCTTTTCCCGTTATAATTTACAGGAACAGGTCAAAGATTAAAGTTTTTACAATAGACGTGTTTCTAAAGTATGCTTGGTACGTTAAAAACTCATAAATCACTACTTCAATTAGCTCGTATAAAAGTTTGATATAATGCATCATCGTACCAGCCGAAAATATTTTTTTTCATTCTATTGTTAGTTTTAATAATGTATTCTATTAAAGATAGGTGTAAACTACATATACGTCTACGGCATATCCTGATTATCAATTGCAAGTTAACTTTTTACATTAACAGTTAAGCTAATTATCGTAATAAAGGTTAAATGCTCACTAATCTTTTTGATTATTCATGATTAAGACAGGATTTGATTCTTACCTTCATTACCGTATCTTCAAAAGATTAACCTTAACTTTCCGTATAAACAATCTGTAGTTTTACCTTTAATCTAGTAAACGATCCACGACTTTGAAATTATAACCTGTTAACTTTTCAATTAAGTTAATAGTATAAATTGCATAACCTCATATAATCACTCGGTTGTAATTTACACTTAATTACTTTCCTTGAATTATTTGTCTAATATATTGATAATGACTTTAACATGTAGCTTAATAATAAGTTTTCTGCTCAACTTCTCCTTGAAAGACAGATGCTGTTATATTTATCTTTTAGGGCTTCTAATCCTTATCGCAGTCCTTTTCTTTAATATTTATCCTCCTTTGAAGTAATCATATACGCCGTCGACGTTCCATTAGATTGTTAATAATTGGCTTCAAAAGGTTGAATTAGCTATATTCATTTAACTTTGAAGTTATCAACGTCAGGATTTCCTTTGAGCTTCATGAGCTCAAAGGATTGTCGGTACGACTAAACCTATATCACTCAAAAAATTACGGAGCCATTGATAATTTTAAACATTAAGTTTAAATTAATAATACGTTCAATCCTGTATAGCTTATCATATTTACCTTACTCGCGCTCCATAAAAACTTTACTTCAAAGGGGAAGTGATTACACGTATATTATTCAAGGTCCGTTTTTCATATTCAAGTCATTATTAACCTTACAGCGTCCAAATTTCTTTCTCGGCTTTTTAAAAGCTTTACTATATGCTATAACACATTTCGAAGGACTTAACGAGGGTACCATTTCTACTGTCATACGTAAATTGGCTATAAATATTAATTGAATTAATACAAGTACGTTATAATCAATAATATCATTAAAAGTTTTCACTGCTATTTGAAATCGTACTTATTTACTTGTAAAGTTTTGGATTTCCAGTGTAAAAATATTGTAGGCCTTTCGTAAAAAGACTTATACTCTTTTTTTTACCAATAACCTTATAGACTTTAATAGACGCCTAAGTGTATTTAATCCCTATTAACTTAATGTTAGCTTAAAAATCCATCGTAATCAAGTTAGTACAAGTATCGTAAACTAATACGTTTAGTAGCCCGAAATACATATTAATCTAAAAGTATGTATTGCCTCCTATATTTTCTTTACCGTAATAGTCTTAAAGAGCTTACCGCCGTAAAAATCTATAGTAGAGCTTATAACGTGTAATACCAACTTGCTATATAGGTATAACACGTTTACAAAAACTTTCGAATGAAAATTTTGGTTTTTCAACGTAAACTCATACCTTCAAAGGGTGTAGAAGTATACTTAGTAATAGTAAACAAGCCGTTCGATCGTTTCTAACACTCATACGTCTATATTTTCATCCCTAACTGCCATTAAAACCTTAAAATCCTTCGAATTACCAGTCAGTTAAACGTATGATGTAATTAATGTAATTACGCCTCCGTGAAGTTACTACCAGTAACTTCAGGCTTTTAAAGTAGAATAAATCACACATTTATTTAAAACTAAATCAAAACATTTTACCAACGTCAATTTATATTCATCCGTTAATCTAAACATAAATGTTTCCACCAAAGATTTTTCTGTCTTTTAAGTAAAAGAGAGAAAAATGGGGGATTCCTAAATTTGAAAACTATAAGGTTAATATAAATCTTAACCGTCGTCGATATTAATTAAAACAGCTCCTTTTTAGTGCCGAAGCCAACCTTAGCCTACCAACATCGGTATGGTTAAATTCCGTAATAGTATTCATATCTTTTCACAACGAGATGTATTACGAATATTCTTATTTTTAGTATCCTATCCATTCCGTATCCGGAATATTCCTCTGAAAGACTTAATTTGAGTAACGGTTTCGAATAGTCAATAGGTATATAGAATCGAGGTTTTTATCATTATATTGGTGGTAGGCGTCTTGACCTGTAAGAAAGTATAAAAATACGTATTCGGTTGGTTATTACGTTGTTTCCGCGATAATACCGGTGCTAATATTTTCTTAATGACTAAAAACGTTTGGTCTATTTTCCTCCCATTTGTCTTTACTTCCTTTAAACTAAATAACTTACTAAATGATATTCCAATAAAACTTCAAAGGAAATTACATGTAATATATTACCTGTTTCAGTTTACATTCGACAGCGACGTAACGTGTTAATTCACCGCCTTACTTCCAATATATCTAATATTTCTTCACTTTAAAGGTACAATTGCTTAGTTGTCACAATAATCTTAAAGAAAAGAAGTACCATTTTCCGTAAGTAAAGGTTTAGACCTTTCGTTAACCGTATTATCCAGGATTTTCATACTGTAGATTAATAAGGTATGAATAGCGAGAATCCTTTTTCTCGTCACTAGCTTCTGGAGCTTAACGATACATACCAGTTGAGGTGATTACTAAAAGAATTACGTTCGCTAACGAGGAACGTAATGAGCTAAAAAAAAAAAAAAAACTTCGCAGGTAGTATCCAGACATTAAAGGGCGTATTCAAACTTTTTGTAACCTATAACGCCATACAAAACCTATTAGAGTAAGGTGCTTTCGCCAGTTCCTACGTTTCCCATTACTTGGTGGCCAAACATTAGCCAGTTAAGTATTTAATTGAATAGGTCTATTTTACTTTTCAACTTTTTATAGTGATAGAACATATAAAATCACTTAATAATGATCCAATACGTGAAGTATTAGGTAAAATGAACATCTTATTCGAAATAGCCTTTGAGGAAATTATAGATTTCGCGGAAAATGAGAATAATTCGTTAGGTACTGGAGGTAGTAATTCTCGGCTTAACCGTAAGGATACTGGGAAAGAACAAGTAAAAACCTGGAAATTTTACCCTGATTTGACGGAAAGTGTTACAAAATAGGCGTAAGTTAACGTTGAAGACGTTACATAACTTACTGTTTCATTTCCTTTTTTATTTTCCATATTTAACCGAATATAGTAATTGCCGTTCAATATGTATCGACCATGAAAGCGCATCGAGGGAAAAAGGTAATATATTAGTCGCAAGGATCTTTTATATCTTTTATCTGTGGAAAGAACTAATTGTTTTTGTGCTAGTCAGTGGGATATTTACCCTTAACTAAATTTGGAGGGAGAAGGATAATAGTTGTACCCACAATACAATTGGCGCAAAGCGGCTGCTTTCTAAATTTGGCTATTAAAATTAAACGTGTCAATGATTTTGTGAGAAATAGGCTTAATTTTTCTATTTAATCGATAAATGCTAGTAAATACTAAAAGTGTATAAATTAACGTATTCGTTATATCCAGTAATTTCGGCACATTAATGGTTTAAAATATTATTTAGGCTTAAGCAAATCCTTACGAATATGTATATAGGCGTTAAGGGTCACTGTTACTAGCAATCTTTTTTCCCTTTGCTAATGTCTGTTAAGGGTAGTTTCNTAATTCGTTAGGTACTGGAGGTAGTAATTCTCGGCTTAACCGTAAGGATACTGGGAAAGAACAAGTAAAAACCTGGAAATTTTACCCTGATTTGACGGAAAGTGTTACAAAATAGGCGTAAGTTAACGTTGAAGACGTTACATAACTTACTGTTTCATTTCCTTTTTTATTTTCCATATTTAACCGAATATAGTAATTGCCGTTCAATATGTATCGACCATGAAAGCGCATCGAGGGAAAAAGGTAATATATTAGTCGCAAGGATCTTTTATATCTTTTATCTGTGGAAAGAACTAATTGTTTTTGTGCTAGTCAGTGGGATATTTACCCTTAACTAAATTTGGAGGGAGAAGGATAATAGTTGTACCCACAATACAATTGGCGCAAAGCGGCTGCTTTCTAAATTTGGCTATTAAAATTAAACGTGTCAATGATTTTGTGAGAAATAGGCTTAATTTTTCTATTTAATCGATAAATGCTAGTAAATACTAAAAGTGTATAAATTAACGTATTCGTTATATCCAGTAATTTCGGCACATTAATGGTTTAAAATATTATTTAGGCTTAAGCAAATCCTTACGAATATGTATATAGGCGTTAAGGGTCACTGTTACTAGCAATCTTTTTTCCCTTTGCTAATGTCTGTTAAGGGTAGTTTCTTGTAACGTATTCATAAACTAGGTTAGTTATACTATTTCTTTTCCCTTTCTTCGTAGGAAGTTTAACTTCTCGATTAAATAATTAAACCTTTAATATCATCATTGATTGCTTTGCCGCCGGTTTTCACATATTTAGAATTAAATTTTGAAACTATTTCCAAAAGTTATAGAGGAATAGAGGTCTAAGGCTAATTCCAATAAATATTAGGTCAAAAATAAATTGGACAACTTCGTTGGTTAGTTTCATCAAGGTAGAGTCATCAATAGCTTTGGTAAATTAAATCTTTTTGTCGTAATACTTTCCTAGAATGTTACCGAGGTCCTTAATTGCTATTTTTTGTTCGAGGTCGTCAATGGTATTAATTCCCACATATTTTAAAACAGTTGTAACGTTTTTACTGGTATAAGACTTAGTAGTTAACTTGGCGATTTAGGGGTGTAAGGACTTGTCAATTCAACGTAATTTCGCGCGACGTAGTTTTTTTTTTACGCGACTTGATATTTTCACTTAGGGAAATAATCTCAAAGATTCAAGTGGCGCAAGAATTTAAAAATAGTAGTATAGGAAATAGGTCTAAGCGTAAAGTTGAAAGTTATTATTAGTGGTAAATGCCGAATGTTATTTGTGGTTTAGTTTAGGGAATCAATCGTTTCTCAATATTAGTAACACCCATGATAATACTAAGTTAATCATTTGCCAACTTGCCGAACTTTAAGACTTTTAACAATTAATATGAACGTCTTGAAGAAGGATTAATAAATATTTCAGAGAATTTCAAAATAGCGATACTGTTCATTCCTTATAAACTATCGCGGATAACTATATAGCATATAAATCTTCCCTATTTCCTAATGAAAACAAGTGTACAGTGTATATAAGCATTTCACAAAACCCGTTCCTTTTACTCACCTAAATAAACAATGCATAACAACCGGAAAGCAGCTGCTTATTCTACTTAACTAATCGGTATTTAACCTAATAAACACTGACCAGTGTTGGTAAGCTTTTATCGTTACAACGTAGACGATTCGAATCACTATGGTCAAAGTAACGGGTGCTGCATTGATATTGTTAATTGGTGTGTATAAGTTCTTAATTTGGCAGACCTCTAGCCGATCTGCACACTAATTTGAATGGCTAAACGATTTGGGTTGTGTCATACTTTAAAGTGTGCAACAACTTCACTGCACTTGCAGTGCAGTCTCACCAACTTCAGTCCATTTTGCAGTTATTTTAATCAACTTTACTTGCAGTAAAGTGAACTTTACTCTAGTGGATTTGATTGCTAATCCAAAAATAAGAGTAATGGTAAAAATTGTGTATACTGAAGTAGTCAAGATAAGTTACAAAAGGAAGAAGCACTTGGAGAGTATATACTGAAGTTGAGAGATTATAACCTTTTACCCAGCTAGWGGTACTTTTCCAAGTACTTTGATAATTTACTTTTTGCTTAAAGGCACTTGTTAGTKYCACTTTCAGGTATCGACACGTTATTAGGAATTTGGTAARATTKTACYTTACGAAGTGATACGTGGTAACCATCGCTGTTAGCTGTAATTGGTTTATAATTGATCATTAAGGCGATTTACTTGTCGATGTTGTAATGATACGTGTTNCGAAGTGATACGTGGTAACCATCGCTGTTAGCTGTAATTGGTTTATAATTGATCATTAAGGCGATTTACTTGTCGATGTTGTAATGATACGTGTTAGGTCGTGGGATATACGGGATATCGTGAAATTGGTTATTATTAGTTTAGTGAAATGATGGTATACAAAAATATAATATATAGGGGATTAGTCTTGATTAGCTTTTATCATAAAGTTTCACAAAATGACGTGTATTTAATAAACTAAGGCGCCGATTATTACCGTGGAAAAACAGATTGGTTACCTTTTTTACCAAAATTAACAAAATTTAGCGACCTATTTGATAAGCCTCAAGCTATAGCTTTGTATTGATATAAAGAGAACCTTAATTACTATATTTACATTAAACCGAAAAAAAACGTATTTTGATTAAAACGTCTTTAGGGATTGTCATATCTCATGACGAAGGATTAACCTGGTGAATTTCGATTATAAATTATTAAATCAGTAAATGAGAGTTAAGTTGAAGTAAGTTTTTCATCAGGCGTGACGAAGATATTGCTTATTTTCAAAACTGAAGGATATGTAATAGTTGTATATCAATTACCGGGTATCGTATTAAATTACTGAGTAAAAAAAAATTCCTTTCTTTTCATTAAAAATATCTCAATTATGTTAACAAAGTCGTCGTAATTTACGTAATTCAATATTTTAACGGCCTTTGATTATATCTCGATTCTACATGAATAAAATGAATAAACGGTGTTTTTTACACTGTTTGAGTCATTTAAGTTATTAATTACAAATTTGAGGCTAGCGAAAACCCCGCCGACCTCTTAGCAATATATTGATTATATAATAAATGACATTTTGTACAATTTCGTTAAAGCTTTCCTAAAAAGCATTTTAGTTTTTTTAATAAATAAAATAATATATGTACCGAGTATGAGTATTCTTAGAACACCCATATAATTTTGTATTGAAACTAAATTTAAAAGAGTGTAACTTAGTGATTAAGAAGGTTAAATACCTAGGCTTCATTATAATGGTTAATCTAGATATTTGGGTCGACTCCGATGAATTCCGTGTAATACGCGAATACTAGTTATTACATACTACTCGGAAGGTTCATTAGTTTTCAATTTTATCAAATTTTTCTTCATTTATTAGTAATTTCACGGAAATAGCTAATTTTTTTGTCCGTCCAATGAAGGAGGAAATCGGGTGAAATTGGTTGAAGCGGAAGATATATATATTATAAACCTTCAAAGAATAACTTTAGTACATGCTGAATTTTTGTAAATCAAGACAAATATCGGCTAACGGCAGTGGAAAACTATTATCGAAAACCGACGTTAAAAGGTTATTTGTTGTAGCCAGATAAACATTCTTTTTTTCAATCAATAGCTTATTAATTTTACCCGATTTATGAACGCAAAGCGTAGTTACAATATTCATGAAAGAAAGCTTTGCAAAATATTATTTCATTTCAAAATGGGTTTTTCAAAGTTATGTAACGTTTTTACCACATTTACTATTTCAACGGATTTTAAGGGATTTGTTCTCTTTATTATATTCAATTTCGGAATGCTAAGTTTGAAAAGTTGACGTCCTTATACTTTTTAAATATTACTTATAGTATTAGCTTGTTACGTGATACGCCTATATGAATACATTAATCCACATATTATAAAATAAACCAGAAGTTAAAAAGCGATTCGCGTGTGTTCTCACACATTTGATTTATTTTATTATACATAGTCACGGTAAGCTTATATATCGTAAATATATACATCTCGGCGGGTAATATAAATAAATTTATAAAGACGGAGTTTCAATTATTTGACTACGACGATATATATTTTAAGGAGGAGCTAAATGTTGTGGAAGGGTTGATAGGGGTAGGATTACTACGAGCCCGGCCCATGCCCTGGCCGTTAGTTAAAATAACCTAGGACAATTTTAGTATGCCGGAGTCGGTAACATCGCCGCGAACCCGACCCGCGTTCCAAACAATAATTGCGTGAACATTAAGACGTCGCATAGTTTTCGGCCCAGGTACCTTAGCAAAATTATACAATTAAAGAGTAACTAATAACCCGTAATATATAATTTGGCCATTAGCGGTTTCCAATGGTATGAACTGTTTTTCGGCTGGAATGAATAAATGTGTATAAATTACGTATTACGAAATTGAATTTAAGGGTGAATTCAGTTATTATAAGTGATTACATCTAGCGAATTGAAAAGTATTAATAACAAAAATCTTATAATAAACATATACTTCATTTATTACAGGTTATGCGAGAAAAAAAATCATTTCAAGCCTTTGAATATCATTACTATTGAGAGTAAGTAATTGAAGATATTAGACTCTTATTTTAAATACATTCGTAATGTAGTAATACGAAACCCCGTCATATTTCATGATAAAGACTTTTTTACTTTCCCTATTTTTGATTATAATTAAGCTTATATTTTTATCGACTTCATAGTTAACCCTTCAATTACCGATAACCGCTTTCAATGTTTGTTAATTGATATGAACCGCATTTTAAAGTTGATTAAATTCGAGATTATATAGTTTGTTACTGTTCATGTTTATACGAAGAATTTACGCGATATATAGTGTAGATTTAATGGATTTTCGCCATTAATCATTATTAACCATGGGTTGGATTAAATGGATATATTTTTGACGATATTATATTGTTAGGTAAAAGTAGAGTAATTTTTATGTGCAACGTGTTATCTAGAAATAAATAACGTAATTGGTTGGGTAAATTATGAAGTGAGAAAGAATTTACGTTTTATTCATACCTTTTCGTAGTATAACTACAATTTATATTTACATATTTTTTAGTTTTCTATCATTAAGCGGAAGTTTATAGTTCGGTATTTTAACGCGAATTGTTTGGTAAATAGTGTAAGATATTATTTAATACTATAGTAAATAGGAATATGAAATTGTAAATCAATCATGCGGGTCGATGCACTACATTCCTAATATATTAGTTCGCGAGTACGAAGTTAATTTTGGCGACGATTATATCTGTTTAATAATAAATAAAGACGGCAGCAAATCATAGAAAACGTTGTGGGAAGCGGTATATAGTAAGGGATTAGGTTAATCTTACTTCTGAAGTATAAAGATTAACCGTTCAAGTAAGAAGAATAATTAACTTCATCATTAATACAAGGTTGTCGAAGTTCCTAGCCCGTTGAGTATCGTATTGAATATATTTAACAAACAATTTATACTTTGCTAAATTCGGTTTAACGAGCTATTTTGAACCACTTTTCCTCCAGGTTTTATCCGATATTGACCCAAAATCAATCATTAATACTCATGATTAGAAAAATGCGGTATATGGGATATTTAAAGTTCAGGAAATTTTTACGGTAAAGTAGAAACGGGGTGTGGATCATTTGATAATAGTTTAACAAAAGGAATATAATAATTCAGAGTAATGATTATTGAAAAATTATTAATATATTATAAATTTCAATAAATTAGAGGCGGATTATGAGGTTGTTTGTATTTATTATGACCCGATATCATAACGTCAACATTAAGTATATATCAAGCAAGTGACGTAGAGCAAATCTTTTACACCTTGTATATAGTATTGTTTTAGTGGAAATAAGAGAACATTTATCATTCTGATAATACAATACTATAGGTTAGTTCGTCTATGTATTGACCGATTTATTTCTATGAATATTTGATCACATAGAGAGTTTTATTACTACTTATTAACGATTTGCTTGTTATTAGGGGTTAACGAGGAATAGCTTTATTAAATTTATGGGCCTTATTATAACTAATTCCGGATATTTGGAAATGCTGGTAACGGATAACGGTGTGAGTCGTAACGGGCGTTAAAAAGTTCCAACAAAAGGTATTAGTAAAAGTTAGGGAAAACGCGAGGAAATATTGAGGATAATAGATAACTTTAGGAGGAACGAGTGTTAGGGAAGGCCGACAAAGGAAGATAACGTTAAAAGGAACGAACGTTAGGCGAGGCCCATGAAGGTAGAAAACGTTAAAAGGGACGAAAGTTAAGGGAGGCCGATCATAGAGATTAACAAGGGGTGGAGCGAAGGGCACGGCGGACAAAGCAATCTTTTAGGGCGGGTTTTTAAGAATTATAATATATTATGTTGTCCCCTTGAGTTAAAATTACGAAAAGATATATGGTGGGCGTTCCAGAGGGTTGGCGCGAAAACTTCATAAGTTAACATATAGTTAACTTAGGGATTGTTGTTACGGTAAATAAACGATATCGTAAAGGGTAATTGAGGAGTTTAGGGGGAAGACGAACTTATAAGGAAGGGACGACGAGCATGGATAGAAAAAAGGTAACTACTTATATGGACGGTACGATACGGACTTTTGATACCCGATTAATATCGCGATACCCGACGAATTAATTAACTAACTTAACAAGGCGTGGATAAAAAGAGACCCACAGCCCAGGATATCTCTTTACAGCTTACGGGTAAAAGATAAATACAACCTTTATATTGAATAATAGTAACAAATTGACATAAATGGTGCACGTAAACCTGACGAAGCTGTGAATGAATTTATTTCTTCAATATATTACCAAGAGGTATTGACTTATGGTAAACTATTTAATAAAATTAATTTTTATATTTACTATATAATGAATCCTTCAATACGCACGATAATCTTACGATGGATAAAATGAAAAATAAGTTAAATGAGTTTGTGAATTCAAAATGCGATTAATATATGATATATATTCGTCTTTTACTTATAGGAGGAAGAATTCTTCTTTATTCTATCTATTAATAAAGTAAAAAAAAACGTTTATAATACAAAGGATTCATAAAAGGTAGCTAACGGTAAGGTATTTGTATGTAATTGGGTAATGTTTTTTACGGGAAGAATAATTATTACCGTTCGGAGTGCTGACAACGGTATAGCTTTAGATAGGCTTTTTGTAAATATTAGTTTTAAAAGGGAGAAAGACGGAGAAAGTCAATGAGGTGTTGGTATATAAATATAGTTAAGTTAGAAAAGGAGGTAATAAAGTTGTTATGAAAGGTTATAAAGACATAAAATGGTAACGTAAGGTCAGCGAAATAGAAGAAGAAAAAAGAAAGTTTAAAAGGTTATAGGGGAGTCCGTATATAAACGTATTAGCTGACCAGATTCGATAAAAATGATGTATTATATGGCGCGTAATATACAGAACTGATGGCAAAAAAAAATGAAAAAAACATGGCACGTTCAAGGGCGCATTATATAGCACCGGCAGTAGACCGGTACGTTATATGGTGAGTTAAACGCCACGTTACTGGTATGCGCCTGGATGGTGTATTGAGTTGAAGAAGCCCTCATCTTGGCGGCAGGAGCAATATATCACATAGAGTGTTAAAGGGTTTGTTATACGGTATCGACCTCAGGAAGAATACGTTATATGGCATATTAAAGGACGTGTTATGTGGTACCGACGACAGGAAGGATACGTTATACAGCACTTTAAGGAACGAATTATACGGCGCCAGCGGCTCAGAGTTAAACCGACTAATATGTTATACGATACGTTAAGGGGCGCGTTATACAACGCCATCCACCCAGGATAAGACCGGCCGATACGTTACACAGCACGTTAAACCCTACGTTACCAGCTCGCGTCTGGCCCGCGTATTATACGGGCGAGGCTCGCGTTATGTGTTTAATTAACGGAGCATCGCGGTACGTATAATATTCAGGAAATGGGGGGGTATGTTATAAATGTACGCTATTAGCTATTAAGCTTATAAGTTACGTAACTATACACGTAGCGGGATATATAATACCCGATCTAGGCCCGGACTAGGTGTAGACCAGATACGGTCCGTATACAGCACATTAAAGGGTACGTAACCGGTTAGGCACTAGCTATGTCTATAGGTCCTATATAATAGGCTATGGTAGCCTTTTATAGTCTTGTGTTATACCATAATAGCAAACTTCATTTGGTACTTATTTGGCTTACAATCGTAGATCAGGTCATAACATAGATAAGATTTGAATACGTTGAATATATAGTTTTTGGTAAAGTTTAACTTGATTGAATTTATATAAGATAAAAAATAAACGCAAGTAGCATGTAGTAAAACGTATGAAGTAAGGTGTTCTAGAAATTATTAATATTAATTAGGGTAAAATATAAAGTAAATATGGCGTAACTATAAGTCAATCAAACGTTTTAAAAGCTAGCGAAGTAATTGACAAAATAACTTAGTGTGTAAACTAGACATCAGTTTTCCAAACTAAAACAACTATATCTACCACTTCACTACTTAATACTACTATTACTTCCACCCATTAGAATCAATAACGTTGCAAAGTTCAAAGGCTTATCAGAAGCAAAGCCTCATAAAATGGGTATTAATTATAACAAATTTGAAATTTTATTTATCGGTAA
>JASMMZ010000010.1:13845570-13876509 GCA_038502455.1 Anisogramma anomala | reverse complement strand
AAAGGAATTAAAAATATCATTTTTAAGGACTAGAAACAATAATAACAACCCTAATGAATCTGTTAATTCATTAGCTACACCGGCGATTAAAATCTCATGATTATATCAAGCTATACAATRTCTTGAAGCATATAACTCATAAAGATGTACAATAATTTAMTTCAAAAGCTATGACAAGGCTTTATCAGAATTACTGAATGTATAACTATATGCTCTAGAGATTGAAATTTATATGAAAAGACAAAAAGTGTTTCAATTGCGAACTTTTTTTTATATATTTCATTTCAATAATATGCTTGATTTTTAGGTTATTAACTTTCTAATCTCTTTTTACAGGGTGAAGTTTCGAAAATACCCGTTGACAAAGAATATATAGAGAACGTTAAGTTAAGTACATTATAATTTGACACGGAACAAGTCGCACCAAAAGTTGGTATCCAGGATACCAGTACAAAATTAACGACGGTGAAATTTTGAAAATATACTAGACTAATAGGTATCGAATGTATATAGATACCCATAAAAGCCCACTAAAGTATTTCAAAAGTTAAAAGAGCGTACGCCCTATTTTGCSAGTGTACAAAATCTCTATGTTATAAATTAAAAGCGGTATGAATCCGAATGAACGCTTAWAAATGGCAGTAAAAGACTTCAACGAAAGTATAAACTCTGACGGCTTGGTACCAACTATATTGGTTTTTGAATCGTATTCACACCTAACGAGTAAATTCTTACGATTAGCAAATACCTAAAAGCGTATCATAACTTACGGTAATACCCTATGGGAAATAAGGAAGGAATCAATACGCCGTCAGGTAAATAATGCCCTYAATACCAAAAACGGCCCTATAACAATCGAAGAACTAGTTTTGCCGTTGTGAAATAAAGTTTCYGTATATCGGGAGTCGGATGAATAAAAAAGCCCGTATAAAGTATTGAAAATAACAAATTATAAAATAGTTTTTCAAACTAGTAACAATCTTATATCTTTTGGAATTATACAGGTTTAATCTCATATTAGTGCTACTAATAATAGAAAATATTAAGATAAACAACTAAGATTATCTGAACCACGTTTATCCATTATCGACAAACTAATAAAACTCCGTTAACTTGAATAACTCCCAAAAAATTGAACGGATAAAGAAAAGGAATATATACCAGGCCGCATTTATAATACTACTTGGATAAAAAGAAAAAAAGAAAAACAACGAAAACTTGATATTAAAGCTCTAATCGTAAATCATGATTAAGACTTCCGGAAAACCCTTTAACGAAAGCGATAAAATCAAAATTAACGGCCTTTGAATTCGAAGGGTAATACAATTCGTACCGAAAATAGATTTTAACCTTTACGACCTCAATATTACGAATTTTACGTCGAGGATTTTTTACGAAGTTAGAGTTTAAATTACTGGGCATCCATATGAAAAATAACGTTTAATCGCTTGAATATATGGTAATAAAGGCTAAAACTGGATATAACGCTGTCATTAACAATTTAGAAAACTAATTGGCTTTTGAAAGTTATTGTAGTGTTAGGTTACCTAATGAAAGGAAAAGTCAAGTTTATGTTTAACACTTGTAATATAAAGCAAGCCTGTATAAAGTTGATAACGGATTTATAACGATTGGTATCATTAGAATTTCTATAATAACATCGTATTATTTATTCTTAAGACATAGTAATACGTTATATTAAGTTATTATACAAATTTATCTATGTAAGCGTTTGCTAATTTTCAAATTAACAATGACACTTTGAATTATAAATAACGATGTGATTTTTAACCTACTATACTTATTTATTGGCAACGTAAAAAAATTATTTTAACATAAAAGGTATGTAAATTAATAATGATTTTTTCGTCGAAACGATTAGATTTTTAACATTATAACAAAAGATGATTAAGGATTTCAATATATGTAATTATAAGCTAATGAAAACATTAACAAAAACAGTTAATTTCACCTTAATGGATTGTTAATTTGTATACTTCTTATTAATACAGGCTTTTAGTTTCACCAAAAGGGTTATGGCGTCGTTTTGGCAATAATTAACAATATTAACATGGCTAAGACATAATAATACTAAGAATAATATTATTGAGGCAAATATATTCCTATCTATCATCAACCGAAAGCCTTTTACAACCTATTTTTGTCGCTGTGAAAAAACATAAGCTAACAGATTAGGATTTTAACCGAATAAATATAAAGCTCATGTAGTAAATAAAAAACTTAGACGGAGAAATTGAAACGGTTTTAATTGAATTTTGGAAAGCGTAATTAATAATTGTCACGAACTAATCGTGGATAAATAACACCGACTAATTTTTCAAGTCGACTGTTTATTAACCTTTGTTAATAATGATAAACGGGAAAACAATTGTAGTATTCTTAGTAATCTAATTTACTAATCCTCTGTTAAATGTAAAAAGATTACATGAAACGTACAAACTACAAAGGTTTACGGTATCATGGTAGGCTTTAATATAGGTATAATAATATGAGAATCCCCGAAAATTATTACCAACCAGCTAAATATTCCTTTTATCCCAGTCGTAATTTCTAGGGATTCGAAAGGCGTTTTCAAATACGTTTCGTAATTTTGAACCACTGGTGCAAAACGCCTAAGAATTAACGCAATGGCACTCCATAAAAACAATTACTTTCACTCTGTTTTTATACAATTACAAGAATTGTTGCAAACTTTTATAAAATATTACTATAGCCGCAACAATAACAGCAGAAATGAAAACTTCTAAACTAATATGAAAAATTATGTGGATACATTATTTAAATATAAAATCAATGAAAGCCCATATAAATCGATTTAAAAAATTAAAATAAAAGGCTCACAAAGGGTTTCACGACTTTTTCACTACTAAAAACCTTACTAATCATATTTTCCAAATGTAAAGGAAATTTAACGCTTCATTCGCTGTTTTCAGGACTTTTTTGAAAGACATACTAATCAACGCGTTATTTCAATTTGACAAACTCTTAAAATGCAACTTGCATAATGTATTTATAGAAAAGTCTACAACCTCTTCAATCGAAATAAATGTGTTAATTTTGTCAATAATATTGTGAATGTCGGTGTTATTCGATACCAAGTTCAATATAGAGTTATACGTATCTAACATAATTAAATACATAATCATAATGAAAAAAAAAATTTGAACCAATATTAAACGATGTATTGTATAAGATCATCGACACAGTTCTTCATGTTTAAATAAATTAACTTATATCTACAATTCAATACAAAAAATCAATGGATTTACCCCAATCCTTGGATCTCAACCAATACCCAAATGTATTAAATACAAAAAATACAGTTATTAAATTTACTTCCGCCAACTACTTTCTCGACTTCTATTCCGGGAAAACGTAACTTTGATATATATATTCATACCGAAATTCAATAGACTTTAATTAAACATGAAGGATTACCTCCAACCTTCAAATAACTCATTCGTATTAATAAATTTACTTCATAATTCAATCTTATTAGTTGACTCTATCATATACATAGGTTGTAAATTTTATGCTGTTTTGAATGAATTTCCCACTCGACTATTATAAGTACCGTACATTTACTTTTGAATACAAAAAAATCATGAAACTACTTTTTATACCATTCAAACCGATTTTCGAATCTTTTTCTCAAAATATATGTCAACATTATTTGAACGGCTGATAACACCATATTTTAACTTATATTATCATTATTAGATAATATCAGGTTATGCTTGATGGACATTTCATTGTATGATAATAGCTAAGTCACGTTATTTGGAAATATATATTTTATTGAAAAAGAAACAGATAATTACCGCGCATAGAAACGTAGATTTGCACGTTAAAAAAAATTCTTAATAGTATTATTATCGACTTTTGCCATACCATATTCCGTTGAACTAGTAAAATATATACCGTTAGTTTGCGACTATTTTTCTTTATAAATATGTTTATGTACCGTTAGCTTCAAGATCATACTTTGCTTGTGAATAGTAAACTCCCGGCTTTTTCCCCCAAGGTTCATACCTTCATTTAATGAAGAATTAAGGAATTATTTGACCCCCTATTGTACGAAAGTTGATCACGAAATTTTGTTTCTCAACGATAACTTAGATTAAATTTCAAATGTTCTTTCAATCCCATCATACCATATAATACAGGAAGATTTTCTAATTATGCGGCAAATAATGAATCATTATTAGATTGGGTTATACTCAGACAAATAGTCTCTCAACTGATTTTCCAGAACTTTTCGTTTAGAAAGACAATAATTATATACACTTTTGTGTTTTTTACCTTGGCTTAAACATTATTATAAAGGTTAATATATACTCATTTTTAATGAAGGAAACGTTTACAAATATTTAAACAATCAAGTTGTTTGTAAAGTTCTAATTTGAAATCTTTTCTTCATATTTTGTAACATCGAAGGCTACAAATACAAAACTGCGTTTGGTGAATATGTGGAATATATGAATAATTAATTACACCTCTGAACCTTTCCAGTTCGCTACCCACTATTTATCGTTATATTTATTGTTAGCCACTTATGTTTCCTGATATTATCCATTTCGTTTACGGTTACTATATTCAAATACATATTAGATATAATTGTCACAACCCAACATTTAGGTTAACAAGGTATTAAATTATTAGAATGTCTCTAAATTCTATCTCCATAAGTTCATGTACGAGTTAAGATTTTGAAAACCCCAATGTTTCAAACACGTCATCGAGACTTGAATAGACATAGGAATCAAATGAAATAGACTACACATTATCTGAAAGTAAACGGCTCCCACGTTCGTACTAAAGACACACATGTCTTGTAACTTCGTTGACTTTTACTACTAATTTAGTTGTGATTATCTTGCAATGACCTACTACTTCATTCGGATTGTGAGTAAAGGCTTCTTTTTTATTAGGGAACGCAAAAACAGCAGTTTTCAAACTGTAAGGACACTTATTTTCCTCTAAATCAACGTCGTCGCTTAATTAAACCATACATCAGTTTTTGTTTACAAAAAAAACTGTTGTGGATAGTTCTTAGGCATCTATTTACTTGCACCAAACTACTCAAATATCTGTCAGTGAATAACATATTACTTTCTTTATTAATTTACAGCCGAATATCATGAAAAAAAATCCATGAAAAGGAATTATCAATCATTATATGCTGTTGAAAATATGAAAAGTAAAACTTTGACACATAACTCGCCCGTTTACTGTTTTTACGGATTGTAATAACATCAAACACGTTTCTATTATTCAATGACTTTTCAAGTGAAAATTCCAGTAATAGCAAGGGTTTTCCAAATTCCATATTTAATAAGTTTATAGTAAAAGTAGGGAGCATGTATAAGCCGTTATATCATTACGATAAATCAAAATATTTTAAAGGCATGTTTGACCGCCGACTCCTAGGACTGAAATTACGGTAGTTTCACTCTTAATGAGTTGTATCGGAACCTTTACAAAACGTGTAAGCTTCCTAGTTACCTATTATTCGCGAATAACTTCCGAAAAACTTCAAATTATTTGCCATAACCAAATATAAAATGACTAAAATTTTACTATTACACAAAATGTTATTTACTCTCGTTCAATCGGCATAGTATTTACAGTTAACCATGGGTTTCCAGTTTCTATTCGCGTTAATTCAAACCAAATACTTAGGGTCTTTGTTTCGAAATATTCAACAAATAAGAACATTCCACAGTTTCTCGACTGTATTCAGGTCTAGGTTTACGAACAGTTTATAATCTATTGTATTTAAGCTATAAACTATTAAAATATTCCCAGTTACCTGGGAGGTGACGTTGTTGTTTTTTAAAAAAAAAACACTTGTAATGTTATTTATATCAAATAATTGAACATTTTCAATATTATTTTAAAATTATAAGTGGATAACCTAAGAACAATATGATAAAAAAATCGTCTTGAACAGTCACAAGCTCTAAGACGGTTAAAAAACAATTTTACAAATAATTTGAAAACTTATTTTCCTTATAAATATTTCATCACCTACGTTCCGATATAATTTTTACCGATATTTATAATCAACCTGTTTTCTCAAAGTTCAGGTAAATTATGAACATTTAAGCTGAAACATAGTGGGTTTGAATTTATTGTTGAATATTTATCGGATTTTTTTGTATTGTTATCAAAAACCAAAGTTTTAATTACATATATTGAATCACACACAATCAACGTATCCGCGATTTGGATACCACATCTGTACCATTCCTTCTAAGGTTTAAACACATATAGAATTTCCCATCAATAAATAAAATTGAAGCCACACATTTAATACAGTCCAAACTAAATATAGTATCCCAACATTTCGGAAACTCGGTTAAGAAATACCTTTTAAAGCTAAACATGGAACAAAACACAAGAATAAGGGTAAAAGATATTGAAGACCATAGAAAAACTCTACCACTAGATCTAGTTAAACTCATAAACTTCAAGAAAATTGAAATTCTTCCTTCAAAACAATTGGAACTTAAATCACAAGGTTATTATAAATATTGTATACCTTTGAGAACATTGTATACTTTATAACTTCGATACTATAACATTATTACAAGCCACAAAATTCACGCGAAATACTTTCGCAACAGATTAATTGAATATCTTGATCAGTTACTAAACAAATGACTATTTCATACTTTCAGACTGAATTATTCACCATTCAGGTACAAGTTTCAACTCTATTAAATAACTAACTAAAATTAAGGCAACTAAAAGGAAATAGAAACAAATGCTATAAAGCCCCTTAAGTGTATCAGTCAATACTAAAGCTACTATTAATCGCGTAAAAAACGTATACAGACCTATACAAAAACTTAAGGGTTAGAAGTATAAAGTATTTTAACCTACAACTAGCCGTAAGCATCATAAAGAACATTTCTCATCTGAATAGCTAAATCTCTACACTCTTTGGTTTTATCACTTAGTATAAATCCATACAAAGTCTGCACTATGACAAGCAAAAATACAAAAATCAAAAACATACGATGAAGGCAATAACAGCTCCATATTCCCTACAAGCCAGGAATGATATTTGTAAAAGGTTATTGCCAAAGAACAGATCGCATGAAACAGGGGTTGGGGAACTCTGATTATGATCTAAAGTACTAGTTTGGAAAATAAAGGACAAATCCTTGGAGATTGAAATGGAACAAAGTATATATTATACTTGTAAATTTAACAAACAACACTAGCTTCTTGCAGTAAAAGATAATTCGTAAGTATAAAATAAAAAAAGTGGATGAAGTCGTAAAAGCGTAACATGCTAAATGGTATCAACCGAGTCATTTCTATAATATTCTAAGAAACCGTTTTAAAAACTCTATTCACTTTTCGGATACTGTTTTACAAACTCTATCCATTTCATAAAACAAATCCCAAATATTAACAAATCTGACACTACGCTGACAAAGTATATCTTTTGTTCGAAAAACAGGAAACTTTTTAAAGTCCCTATTAAAAACTCTTTCGTTTCCCCAAAGCAAACAATGAACCGTGAAAGAAGTACAAGACTCAGGCTTGAAGGGTTTATTTTAATCTTTGACATCAATTTTGGAAAATTTACCCACGAAAGAATTCCGTATCAATCTAATAATGCATCATTCATTTCGCAAAGGTTTAATCATATAACTTACGTCGACTACAAAATTTTCCTCGTAAAATAAGTAAACAAGGTAAAATATAAAACGGAAAAGTACTGTAACACAAAGCCGCTTTAAATTTTAAGATACAATAACACTCCAAAAAATGATATTGTAGCACAACCGCTAAATTTATAACAAGCGAACTATCCCTTAATTTTAACGCTTATTGTCTCTCTTTGTACTCTCTACTATATACATCTTAAACTTTATAATATGTTGCAAGCTAACACATAATTAAAAAAAAAACACTTCAAAAGATGAATTTGCGTCCACATACCTATCCAACTCTAGAAACAATACGTACAAAGAATAATTTTACGTATGCAACGAAACCTTTACCTCCCTGTTGAAACTAGGGGAATACTGATTTATTACGTATTAAGAAAACAATGAAAAACGCTTCGGATTAGCCAACTGAACCTTTGACACTTACCTAATAATTTCAACTCCACATTCCACAATCTTTACGTCGATTGAAATACAAATTGAATATACACTCATAGCATATCATACGTCATTTTCTGTGACAAATATTTTTTTTTCTGAAGATGATTTAAAAGCGAAGTCAAAACTCAACCTGATAAAGGACTGCGTCACCGATGTTATGAGTGTAATGATGACGTTGAAAAAGGCATTCTGAAACCTAAAAAATAAGATCATTCGATAAAATTTCCCTTATTAGCCTAACTAACAGAAAAAGGAATGATCAGTATAAATGTCAGCAAATATGTGAAGCATAGGTTGCATTAGTTACATAACCAGAAACGGTGTTTAACTTTTTTGCTGTCACGTAATACCTCACAAAACTGGCGGTTAATGCATATAGGGTGCTTCACAAGCTCCTTTAATAGAGAATTAACAATTTGAAACGTAGTTTCTACTTTATACCATTCGATATACGTCTAACGAAGAATCATTCTTGTATGAATAACTCTTTCACAAACAAGAATAACTACACCCTATAAATAGGCTTTATCTTTCTTATTGGTAACAAAATACCGACTCGAAAAAGATATACCTTTTATAGTAATCTTATTTATTAAAGTCTCAAGAAATATAAGCGGGTTACATGAAGCTTACTCGCGTTTCAAATCCATTGTAAGGCTATAGGATTACACTATGGTATTACTAAAGAAATAACGGTTTTTGTAATTGTTTTAAACCTTAAATTGTAACCCCTTTGTTAGAGGTTTGCTTTAAACTCCCTTCCTTTACAGATATATTATTAAGCTCCATATTATAAATGAAACGCATCATTTAATTAATATTATTCCATTGTCCGAGTTGTATGATTACAGCGAAATTGAAGGGAAAAAAATGAATGAATGAAAAATCTAACCCAGTAAATGTTGTTATGGTTCAACCTACAATTGTAAGCCAAGTCAGTGCCAAATGAAGTTTACTATTAAGGTACGGTAGAAGACTAGAAGAGGCAATCATGGCCTATTGTGCAGGACCTATGTATATAGTTTGTGCCCAGCCCGTCACGTAACCTTACACGTGCCGTGTACGAACCGTGTCTGGTTCGCGTTTAGACTGGGCTCAGATTGAGTATTATATATTCTATTACGTGTATAGTCACATAACCTGTAGATTTAATAGCCCATAGTTTAAGTTTATAATAAGTTCACCTTTTTGCCAAATGTTGAAATGATCGCGACATTCCGTTATTTAAACGTAAGACACGTACCTCATTAGCTTAATACCCGGGTTGAGCACTAGCCGGCAATATAACGTTCAAAGCTCCGTATAACGTATCGGCCAGTTTAACACTAAGCCGCTGTCATTGTTTCATACGCCTCTTAACGTATTGTGTAACATATCGGCCGGTCCTACTTTAGGCTGCCGGAGTCATATAATGTGCACTTCAACGCGCCATATAACGTATCGACCGGTTTAACCCTGGAATGTCAGCGCCGTATAACGTTCCCCTTAACAAACCAAATAACACTTCCTTTCTATCGATAATACCGTATAATATACTCTATAACGCACCGTATAATATATTACTTTTACCGTCACTACCACATAATGTACCTCGTATAATATATAATTCTTGTTTTATCCAGTTTACCAGTACCTATAAATTTGAATATTACCGTAACTATTACAACTTTTATCCCTTTACTTTTATATCTTCGACTTTATGTCGTTATTTCTTATCTTTTCGTAATGTTCATAAATAGTTTTACTGTTACACACTATATCTAAATTGTAATTATTCATCGACATTTCGTAGCTTTTTCCACTTTTTCTCGTCCTTGTAACTAAAGTTTATAATAAAGCTAACCTAAGTTATACCGCCGTAAGCGGTTCCAGGAAAAATAATTCTCCGCCTTCTAAATTGCGTTACTTCATTATATATAAATACCCTATCGTTAATTATAATATATACACCTTTCGCATTATGAACGACTTATTTATCATCTATTACGAAGAGGATAAAAACGAGTTTCCCCTATAATAGGCGAAGGACGTATGTATATAATATATTAATTCCCTTTTAAATCCTGGCGTTTTTTTTTAGTTATATTTAATTTATAATACCTAAAGTTATAAAATTTATTGGAAGTTTCATAATATGGTAAACATATTAATGAATTTTATAAAGAACCCGACCTTAATTTATCCCCTTTTGGTATTATATTTAAATGATGAGTTTCTTCACGGTTTAGATCGGTTTATGAGACTTTTTATATTCATTAGTTATAGCTAATGAAAACGAAGGTTGTATTATATTCGGTATTTATTAGTGGTAAGAATATATTTCGGGTTACTGTATCTTTTTAACCCCGTTTATCCAAATTAATTTTCTAGTTTACTCGGTTTCCAAATTTTATTTGAATAAAAAAAATCATTACCGTATCCGTTATACATGTTTTTACTACTTTAGCTATATCTTCACGTTTCTCTTTTTTTCTGGATCCGTATTTTAAAAAACTCTCTTATTACATTTCACTGAATCGTATATTCACTGTAATAATATAAGTTATAACTTATAATATATGAAAAATAATATTTTAATCCTGATATTATAAGCCCCGGTTTCACAGGTATATTATTTGTCTACCCTGGCTACAAAACAGCTAATCCGGTTAACCTCAATCACGCGTAAGATTGTATCGGTGCGGAATACCTCTCCTAGAAGTAAAATAATATATTTTAGTTTATGATTATTCGCCTAAAGTGTCGTTTTTCTCGCACCGCCCCTCGTTATCTATTATTGTTTGCTTCCTATTACGCTACTATTACCTAACGTTTTCAATATCCTCATCTTCACTCTGCGCCCGCACCGTCTTTTATCAGCCCCTTTCATCAGCGTTTATTAACATTCGCCACATCTTTCGCTGCCCATCTCTACTGACATTTCCTGGTGTCCAAAGATGAGTACAGTAGGGCCCCTAAATTTAATAACTTGAATATTTGTTAAACCCGAATAAGGATAATAGAAACGAGTAAATATATCCTCAATAGATCATAGTAAAAGTCACCTTACAGTTGGCAGTTTATCTGAGATAATAGGGTAATATACATCTGATCCTACTTATAGTAGAATACCATAACATTAATGAATTATCTTTTTTTTTATAAATTCTATACTATTACTACGATAAAGACGGTGCTTCTTACATAGGTTCTTCAATATGTATTCAACGTCGCCTTTAGAATACTAGGTATTTATAAACCCATGTATCACCTATTTCGTTTTGAATTTATATAAGGTTCTAATTTATTTGTGGGCTCCTCATAACACTTACTCCGGTTTATTAAAACTCGTTCATTTAACTAGTATAAAACGAATAACTTTTGAGCCCGTTTTTTTCATTAAAATGTTTTATAATTTAAATTCATCGTATATAATCTTTTCTATATAGTTCACGATGAAACTAATTTAAGGCGAGAATGGGAAACAATACTATAAAAGAGAAATATTTTGAATTATACGTTCGATTATATTTACATGAAATATAAAATATTTATCCAAAATATTTAAAACTATATTAAATGTATTTGAAACGTTAAAAACCCGGTTTCAATTTTAAAGTTAATCATGATTTTTATTCATTCGGTAAATTTTAATATTAGGAAAGCTCAGTTAGATTGAATCCCTTACCCTAAGCCATTTCACCTGATATCGCCGACGATTAGTCGCCTTTTCAATTCATTACAAAATATATATTATATTCATCGAATATAACCCTATACTCTCGTATTCATATACTCTAAACGTAACGTCTTACCATTCCATATTAGTTCAAGATTATTGTTATGACCTAAGAACATCTAAGTGTTAGGAAACAAGCCAGTATAGGGCTAAGCCACTAAGAACCTGATGTCTAACACATCAGGTGGGGATATCTCTTATGTCACCAACCTTAGGGTTAGGGTTACGCACTAAGGATCATTGGGATCATGTTTCGATCCAACATGATCAATCACTGAAGGCGTATGAAGGATTAAAGATATAAGGGCACGGCCATCACCACATAGATAGTATTTCCTTCATAGCTCTTCAGTTGTTAATCTGAGTATTCAATCTCAGTATATTCTGAATAGCCTCACGTCTTTTGATCATTACTTGTACAATTGCGATATTGTTCACTCAGCACCTCTACTCCCTTCTTGATAACATAAATCCTCTGACACCTTCTATATACTCATGGGTAGTTAGTGTGATCATTACAATTATGTATCACTAATTATGATCGAAATAAAGGAAATATTTTATAAATTTATGACACGGCTCGCGTTGAAGGCATTGATTGTCGATTTCTATTAACTCAACGTAAACTAATAAACGGTAGAATATGAGGTCTATTTATATTGAAAAAAGGCGACGACGATACGTAAGTACTTTTGAACTTTTGAATTTATACGCTCAATACCATTATTTATCTATAGTTCATACGTTGTAAAGAAAAGTTATGAGATTCTTATGAATTAATATGAAGTCGTTCAAAATACGTTAACATAATTCAAACGGAGGTTTATGATAATAGAATTCGAAAATCTAAAAAAATCATATTTTTTATACCGGCAACAGTTCATATATATATCGGTAGTTGTAAATTATATAAAGTCGAGTTAAATATACTTTAAAAGACGGTTTATAATTATGGAAAAACATTAAAAGACGTTATTAGTATTTAGTTGGTTTATTAGGAAGTCGAAAAAAATATATAACTAATATGGATTTAAAATGAGAACGGGTTAATGGAAGATTTATCATAAAGTACGACGAGGTTTCGTATTATTATATTACGTATATATTCGATATTACCGTCCAATATTTACGATTATCTTTTTTAATGGGAATTATGTCAAAGGATTTGAAATATGACATTTTTACCTGCATGAAGATTAATAGGTAAATTGTCAGTTTATTATTAGGTTTCCGTTGTAAATAATTTGATATTTGACTGTTCTAATAAGTTAAGCTAACATAACGTACCCCGCTCATTAATTTCATTTTACGCAGTTTATACCAATTATTTTAATTTCACAGCAAAGCGTCTAGCGCTTTCGCAAACCGTTAATAGGCCAATCTTATGTAACGGATCGTTTACCACGTTTCAGTTTTATAATTATGCGAGGGTACCTCGGCTGAAAATGAAACGATTATTTGATGTTAACTCAATTAACGGATTTTTCCCGAGTTGGGAACGCGGCGATGTTACCGATAACGACGTTTTGAAACCTCCCGGCATTATCCCCGATAATGACAAAGAAACGGGTTAAATCTTTGGCGATCCCGCCTATATCAACCCTATAAAAGCCTTTAACTCGCGCCTAGCACATATTTTATCATAATCTTACAACCTACCCTTCATTTAAACAAATTTGTTTATAGGACCCGCCGTTTTATCCGTTTTTGCGATATATAAATTTATTATTACCACGTTTAATATAGGCATAGAAATATTGTAAAATATTCGCGAGCGGTGCTTTTTAAATTTGTGTTCATCTTGTAATCTACGGGTTGTTGTTTCCGGACAGATTTTCAAAGTATCAGGTCGATATTGTTAGTAGTTAGCAAAAAAAGAAAAAAAACTTCGGCCTATTTAGCCTAACGTGTCAAAATGAACGTAACAAGGAAAAATATATAATCCTTTTAAATTTGTTAAAATCGCAAATAGAGTACGAACGTTAGGTAATTTCGAAGATCACTCTTTTAAATAGAATATCACTATTAAACGCTTCTTATACTAAACAATAAAGTTAAGCTCAGCGTTTATTAATCCTAAGAAATAGCAATCTATTCGATTTAAAATTCTGTTTAATCCCATTACTAATAATACTTTCTTAACGCCGTTTCTTAGTAATTGGTTTCCATTACTCTTAGCTGGTTTAAGTTTTGGCATATGAGAATCTTAGTCGTAATAATGGTATACTTTAAGGTTTGGAATATGTATTTCTATGGATTTTGTCAAGTGTAAAAAACTCTTTACTTCATTAATCAGACTAGATAATTAGTAAGTTCGGAATGATTACTGATGAAATCAAGAAAAAAATTGGTAAAATCTAAGAAATTTTGAGCGTTTCGAATAAAAAAAAATATTGTATATTCGCATATTACCTAGACTTCTATGAAGTAGATCTGAATACATATACTCACTATCAAATAAACCCTTCGTATTTTAAATTTTCACTGTCAAATTGTACCTTTTCTAATTTTGGTTTAATCTCGTATTCTAATAGCGTCTTAGAATTAGGCGTAATTCACTATATGGTTTTATTTAATACTAGAAAAAAACTAAAAGGGGTTTAGGTAAGTCATAAAAAAAAATAAAAAAATTCACTATTATATAAGTCATACATAGTGAAAAAGTCGCTGGCGTTTCCGCTAACCTAAAGGAGGTAACTAATTACTTGAATAACTCAAACCATATACAAAACATCGTTAATTCCTTGTATCCGGGTATAGTTCGTATATATTAAAAAGCCGTTCTAATATTTAAATTCATGAATTATATCGACTTCGATAACGTACGTAGGGTTTCTTGAATTAAAAGTAAAAGCAAATAATTTTGTTTGGTTATTTCATTTAATAACCGATAAACGAAATACAACTGTTATTACACCACCATACCTCACACTCTGCTTCAAAATAAGTAATATCGGCGTTGTAGCTAATAAAAAACTTACTTAAACCTAACCCGTATTTATTAATTTCCTAACTTAACGTTAAAGTACCACAGGCTCATTTTGTAATATCAAATGTAATGATTGTTCAGGTTGTTTTAGTAAAATTTCCATTTTGGTTCTTTTCGATATAAATGTGGTAATTGTGGTTTCCCTGATATAAGAGTATAACTAGAGCCTTATGTTTATCGAATAAATTATAGAATTTTACTCCTTTCAGTAAAAAACGTAATAAATTTCGTATTTTTTTAATAATGGTCGGTATTGGTAGGCCTTACTCGTTGCAACGTTATCGGTACGATTGGTCGAAGTAATAGGTGTATTGCAGTAGTCAGATGGTGGATGTATTCTTCTAGGTTTTGCAGACTGCGAGCTGCTTTGCACTGTAATTTGTAGGGCCAACTGCTTGGCCCGTGCCTTAGACTGAATCAGGCTCTCTACACTCAAATAACTTGCAGTCAGTATATTCAACTTTACTATAGGTAAAATTGACTAACTGCACTGCAATTGACCTGCTAGATATAGCAGTCAATACTGTTCCATCATTTTGCGTTCTTACTTGTATGATTCGTATTATTTCGTAATAACTTGTGGTAAAAGTTGATTATAACTAATTCCGGATACGTTATATCAATTAGTACAAACATTTTGCTAACCCAATGAAGACCAATCTTATAACACCTTGTATATCGTCCGACTTACATTTTACTGTTATCATATCAACAACTAATGATCCTTAATTATAAACTACTCAATTACTATCACTAACGTTGAAAATAACTTATTAATATCGTATTTAAAGAATTTCAAAAATCTTATCCCGCGTGATTTCAGGAATGATATATGTTGATGGGTGTTTTAACTATTTATTCATATTGATGCGAAACTTAGATATTTATTTAATACACGAATTGTACATAAACAATAATATTATGCTTAAATTTCGAAAATGAAAAAGCCGAATTTACATTAACCGTTAGCGTTATATTATAGCTTTTTTTATACTTCAATAATAACTACATTCAAAATCGAAGAAGATATTTAGAAAGCATATGTAATTTAAAAACATCCGAATAAGTAATATGTCTTTATTTATACTTATTTTCATTCAATGAATTCCTTTTTATTCATTTCATCATTGTGCCATGAAGGTTACGTAAACGTTTCGCGAAATTATATTTAAGAGTAAGGTTTTTCTTGTCGCCGTCAATGAAGAACTTTCATTTACCATTTTAACTTGAATTACTTATATTAACATCGGAGGTAATATCGAGCGAACTTCGTAATTATCTTAATAATAATACATCGAACCATAACGTAGGCAACACCCTATAATGAGTTTATTCCGGCGTTATTTTACCGTTATCTACTTTATTTTATGTCTTTGATCCTAAGCGCGTGCAGAATGTATTTACTAAAAACTTTAGCCGCGATATTAAAATAACTAGCCGCGATCATCATAACCTCTGAAAAAGTATAATTCAAAAGTATGGATTTTCGAAATAATTATATGTTGATGCGGTCTTTAAACATATACGAGTCCCGTTAATTACCAACCAAATTGTCGTTTTAAGTTTAAGGATGCTAATTCTTCGGCGATCTTACAGAACTTGGTGAAATTTACTATATAGTTTTCCTTGTTTAAGAACATCGTTATAAATTTATCGCGCATACGTAAAGATATACGAAAGCGAAAGTACTTGAACTTCACGTTTAAAGGCTATTTAAATATTCTCTTTTCAAATATTAATATTTCTAATTCAATATCGAATAGTACCTGTATGTTTTTGTCATTCATGAGTAATCCATTGAGCTCCACAAGGCTTTATTCGCAAGATTAATTTCGTTAAAAAACGCTTGAATATAATCGAAAAAATTGCTTTTATCGTACAACCCCTTGTATTCGACGGATTAGTAATATGTGGTAATTGATTACTTTATCGCCGCCGAATAATAACCTTATATATAACGGAACATATACCATCTTTTTTTTATTTACCTTTAATCTGCTTTTAGTATGAATTCGATAGATTAACACGTCGTCGCTTACTTAAAAGCAAAATTATATAATTTTAGTTAATCCTATTGTTTTCGCCTATCTTTAACCGGTAAAAAGCTAATACGAGTTGTCGTTAAGTCGAATTCGAGTTATTAGATTTTAGTTATAATTTAAAAGAAGTCGCACGTAAAGTAAATGGTTTAAGTAGATTAATACGGTTATTATGATTACTTCATGATAAATGCGATGTGGATTACAGTATTTTGTAAACGAAAAACATCATTATAACTGGGATTTAAGAGAATAAAAGGTATGTTTATAAAGGTAGAAGACTAGATATTCACCGACAGCAACCTTTCCTGAATGACGGTAAAATATAACAAAAAAATATTGATATTTGTTATCGATTTATCGATTATTTATAATATTCCTTCGTAATATTATAGAAGATCTTAATATTATATCATAATCTGACCTACAATGGTTAGTGTTGTGTGTGTTAAATAATGTTTACTATTAAGGTATAATCTAATGTAAACTAACGTGTAAGACTTATAAATATAGCCTATGCCTATCCCGTAACGTGACCTCACACGTGCCGTACACGGACGGCGCCCGAACGGCACCTGGACCATACCTGAACCGGGTACTGAATATCTCGTTACACATACAGTCAAGTATCCTATAGACTCAATAGCCAATAGAATGAGTCCTAACATATGAAATAATAAAGGACGCTCTGAATAGGGTATTGGAATAGTTTTTGTGTATAAGTACTCTCTTTGTAGATATTAAAGAAAAATTCCTAGTATGTAACCACAAATAGGTGTACTTCGTGTTGGGAAATTTTTATATTTTACGTTGAACACTTATCACTTTCCCATAAAACATGGTTTTCAGAGTTCTGCTTTCATATTATCACACTTTACTTTTTCCATTCACCACTCTTATAATATATTGCTACTCTACACGTTAGCGCTTGACACATTTGTAGATATATCATCATTCCATTAATTTACCATTTGATATTTACATTCCAAGTTGTTGATGCAAATATTCACATTGAGGTGGAGCAAAACCGGCAAACATGGAAGATGGAAATTAATTATTGCCGAACGAATAAAGGGAGGAAAGGGTTACGTTATTCTTATCCTCTTCCATATCTATGCTACCGTCATTGTTTCTGTCGTCGTCGTCGCGATCGTTGTGGTTGTCGACGATTACGCTTCTATTTCGTTTGAAACCGCCATCGGCCCCGTCGCTAAGAAAAGGGTTGGGCGTCTCACGCGCCTTGGGCTATATTATATTAAATAAGGAGCGCAGAATCTTTCTCCATCCATAAGACAGCTCGCGATAACATAGGTTAAATCTCTTATGTAATATATGCGTAGGCCTGCCCGCTAAGCATTAATAACAGTTACTACTTCCTTTGGCTGCCGGATAACGCTTGGTATTAATTAGTTTTATTTTATTTTAAGTTTCATGAACGTGGTTTTTCTCAAGAGTAAAAAAAACCAATTTTCTAAACAGTTGATAATGAAATTATTAGCTTAGGCTGACTTCTTCAATAATTGAGTAATTCATCCTGTAAACGATGGGCGCGTGGTAAAGTCTCGGTTTGCAGCTTTGAAACTTCGAAATGGGGGTGTACTCGTTATTATTCCATTTATAACAGAATTAACGGGAAAAAATACACCTGATTTAACGTTAATCGCTATTGAGATTCCCTTCGGCGGCGGACATAGCGTACGGCACGTAATATGAGCCTATAAAAGCTCTTGGAAACATAGATCATAGTACGTTCCGTTAATGCTTAACGTATTAAAAAGGCTTCAAAACGCGCCCTCTCCAACTGCTTTGCTAAACGATAAACCCGTTCCGCTATTTTTGCCTTGTTTACATAAATATTCGAATAACAAGATTTGAAAAAATAATTATTTAGTACCGTACTACAATTCAGCAATATTAAGTTCACGTCTAAGAGGATTCGCCACCGGTAATAAAATCTTCCCCTATAATGAAAAGGTAAAATAATAACCTTAGAAAACCTCCTCTATTTTCCTTAACGAGTAGAGGGAAAAGGGAATGGTGAAAAGGAAGAAAAAGGGGGGGTAACAAGTTTATAGGCGACGGGCGACGCGAGAAAAATAAAGTCTGAGATCAAAGACATACTACCGATATTAAGGGGGCTGGTATCAGGGGGGCGAGGAGCTACGGCAGCGGCGGCCTTAATTCGCCAAAGTTAACGTGCTAAATGGAGCCTTTAAGCCCTATTTTTACGCTTTATCTACTTAAGAAATAGTTAGGATATAACATTGGTTAAGTAATTAATTCATTCAAAAGTTACAAATAGGTCATTAAAAACGGTTGGTTTAATAGTTTAAACAATGAATAGTTAATATGGGTCTCATTTTGAAAAAAAAAAAGCTTGGTCTATAACAGAAAAAAAGGATTACCTAGATTAATAGTAATACATTTTATACTTTCTCCCAAAACACGTAATATGAAAAATCACACCTTCACAATCAAAAATTTATAAGTATTACAGAGCTTTCCAATCAAACCTTTAAAACATATTAAACATTTATTACCAAACTATTAATTAGGGATTGAAACAAACTATACTCCTACTACTATTATCATTGAATGAATGATGGAAACTCAAATAAAAGATAATATTACTACTGAACGTTTGATTTTATACTCGAATATATTGCATAGTTGTTCCCATATAGTGAATTTTCAACATGTAAAAGAATAAAATATCGCTTCAATAAATATAATTATAGATACCCATAGTTAGCAAGAGATTATTATATGAGGAATACTTATACAAAGTATATGATAACGTGTTACTCTACAAAGTTCACTTTTACAGGGTATAAAATAAAGTTTGACGCTACAAATTATACTCTTATAAAGTTTCTAATATCGTGCCCTGCTCTGGGATAGACGTTAGTAAAGTGAATAGTAGAATGCTACGCTCCAGGTAAGAGCTTAAAAGCTATCACTGGAGGCATACATTTTCTGTATTTTTTTCTCTCTCTTAATTATATAGTATCAATTCTTTAAATACTGCATTCTTTTTCTTACATTAATATTTAAGAGACATGACCTACACTATCTTGAATACTTTCCATAGTATCCTAACTTAATTCTCCATATATCTATTTTCTACAAAGTTATATTGTTTTACGCTATTTATAAATATATATTACCGAATTATAGAATCTATTTAAAATAAATAAAATTGTTCGATAGTATTACATGCAGTGCATTAGGTTGAATTTGTTGTAAGTAAAGTTGACTTCACTGCAAGTTGAGTGTATTGATTTGTGCCGACTTACTGCATTGGGTTTAAGTCTAGTGCGGTAGGCTGCACACCATTCTAGGGCACTGGCCAAATAATTGGCCATACAGATTACAGCGCAGACCGGCTAGCAGTCCGCCAAACTTAGAAGAATATATCCAGCATTTAACCACGCAATACTATTATTACTTCGAGCAATCGAATCGACAACGTTATAACATCTAAGGCCTACCAACACAAATCAATGCTTGCATGCTAGGTTACGCATAGATAAGCTAAGTAAAAGAAAAGGCTACTTTGCGGCTACGCTTTGCGTTTATCGTTAGGGTAAAGGAAAGATTTTTGCGAAGAGCCTCTATTAGCGTTGCGACAGTCTTCTAACGGCAGAAAAACAAAATAGACTTTTGGTTTATGTTAGCCTTTCAACAGCAGTTTTAAATTAAGTGTTGGTATCGCTATCGAAAACATCAGGAAATCTTCTTTAATATTTTCTAAAAACGTTGAAATTAATAGTTAGATGTTTCAAAGTACGGTAAGTTGGCAAACTACTAAGTTAGTATTACTACAGGTGTTACTACTACAAAAACTACTAAATATTACGGCTTACAATAACAACCTTTGACCCTACTCTCTACACCAAATTTTTTCCCATACTTCATTTTTTTTTCTTTTTCACTCCCCACGCCACTTTGATCGTCAAGTTCGCTACTTTAAGCAAAAACACCAAGTTATGCCAAAAAAAAAAAAAAACACATTACGCGACCTTTCAGCAAGTAGCCAAGTTCCCACGCGACTTTATGCCAAAACACCAAGTCTCTATACCCAAAATCACCAAGTTTTCGCCCTACACACCTATTGAGATATCTGCCACCAATGCTGAGTCTAAGGCTATCACTAACACGATCGAAGAAGAAAAAAACAATTAAAGCGTTCGAAACAGTTTTTACTAAGTTTTAAGACGAATAACTCTGGACCATAGATGTTAACAAAACATTTCATAAAGTTCACCTAACCAATTACGTAGGCTAAAATATATTCTAGTTTTATGCCAGTAAATAATTTGGCCGCGAAGCCCTCGTTTTCCACGATATCCGCGAGCTCTATAACCACTAAATACCATGTATGTAAAAGACAATCCAATTTATAAAGCCCTTAATACTAGGAATGGTCCATTAACAAGCGATGTGTTTACTTTACCGTTATAAAGTAAAGTCCTCGTGTGGCGATAACCAGGCAAATTAGAAGGAATATATAAGATATAAAGTATTACAAACTTTAAAGTAATTGATAAAATTATTAACAGCCTTATATCCTTTTGAACTACATATGTTAAGCCTTATAATAGAGGTCCTAAAGATAAAGACCTTGAAGCCTTCAAAGTAAAACAACCGAACAAATATGAACCTCATCCATCCGTTGTTAACAAGCTGATAAAACGCTGCTAGCTCAGGCAACTCCCGAAGAAAAAGTAAAACGTTAAAGAGGAAAAATATACACCAGGCCGCATTTACAATTCTACTTAAGCAAATAGAAAAGAAAAGGATATTGAAGACTTTGCAGTAACACTTGGGTCATAAGGAATTTTTTAAACTTCCGGCAGACCTTTTAAGGAAAGCGATAGGGTCGAAATAAGCGACCAACTAATTTAAGGTGTAGTACAATTTATGTCGAAAATGAAATTTAACTGTTAAGACCTGAAATTTCGGATCTTCAAGTCGAAAATTATTTACGAAGTAGAGGATATAAACACAGGGTGGCCTTACGAAAATTTACAACTAATTGTTTAAGGATACGGCGATAAAAATAAGGACAGATTATTTTTGTAGTCGCTAACAATTGAATACATTAGTTCAAGTTTAATGGTTGCTTTAAGAATATGTTTACTGACTAGGTTTCAAGGTATTTTTATATATTATGGTTGTAATATTACGTAAGCTTATACATAGTTAATAAGGAACCTATAAATGATTATAACATGAGAACTACCATAGGTGCTACATGCTATTTACCTTTTATGAATAGTAACGCGATATATTAAACTGTGATATAGGTATGATAAAGTAGGTATTCACTAGTTCAGAAGCTAGTGGTTACATATTAAATCTTATTTGGCGATGAATTCTTTAATTTACGATCCATATTTATTAGTAATATAAAAGAAGAATTTTGTTATAGTAGGTATACAAATGAACGATACACTTTTCGTTGGGACGGCTGGCTTTATGGTATTTAAATAGAAAGCGATCAAAGACTTTAAGTTTTGAGATTGTAAGCCCGTAAAGACTTTAACGGAAAATAACTAATTTGACATCAATCAATATTTAATCCGTATACTTGGTGTTAATACCGACCTAAGATTTTTCCAAAAAGGCTAGAGCGTTATTCTTTCCATAATAGACAATATTAAGAAGGTTAAGGTCTAACGGTACTTGGAATAACGTGTACCAAATAGCTATATTACCACCTTATACCAACCGGAAGCCTCTTACGATTTATTTATTTTGGCATAGGTATAAATACTAACCGATAAAGACTTTCATCGACTAAATGAAAGGTTGGAGTAGTGAATTCGAAACCTGTACCACGAAATCAATATGATATTAATTGAAATTTTCAAGGCTAAGCTATTAATATTTACGAGCGGGTTCTTTACAAATAATACCGACTAATTTTTATAGATCGAATTTTTAATTACCCTCGTCAACAAAAATGAACGGGAAGATCAGTTTAATATTATCGCTAACCTAATTTTCTGGACTTCTGTCAAGTGTAAAAGGATTATACGTAACGTACTGGCATTGAAAGTCTATGGTATGATAACGGGCGTTATTGTAGGCATAGCATTGTGAAAAACACTTAACTACATTATAAGGCAGCTACGGATTCTACCTATCCCGGTGGTAATTTGTACCAACTGAAGGAACTTTTTTTGAATGCCTTTTAAAACTCAGAACCACTAGTAAAAAGCGCCTAAAAGTCAAAGTAATAGTATACCATAAAGTCTACAGAAGAAAATATATCGATGAGTTTCGTTAAATTGATGGTAAAGGTAACCCTCCCAATGTTACAATCAAAGTATTGTCAAATAAAGCCCTAAAAATGTTTGTAAATAACAATAGGTTAATTATATTTATCGAAGACCACGTGGATAGGTCGTTCTGAAGGCCACGTGATGTAAAATAGTGATACATTAGAAAATTGGAAGACTGTTAGGGGGTAAATGGTAAACTATTTAAGTAGAACAGTGAAAGTTGCAAGGAGCTGTGGCGAAGAAACTGTTTGCAGGAGTTAATAAACTTAAACCTCAAAGAGGCGAAGCGATTGAGGCCAAATAGTGTCAAATTACATACAATTAGGTGCCATTCAGTATAGAAGTCAACAAAAATTGACAGGAGTCTAGCTAGTTAACGAGGAAAAAATTTAATGATAACTAGAAAAAATTAATTAACGACACTAGTGTGCGCGTACAAACTACAAATCCACCAGTGTTAGAACAGTATTGCATGTAGTGCAGTAGGTCAACTTTACTGTAAGTAAAGTTAACTACACTGCAATTAAAGTTTATTGCTTAATGCGGACATATTAAATTGGGTGTAAGTTGAGTACGGTACGCTACACTTCACCCTAGGTCACAGGCCAAATAATTGGCCATACAAATTACAGTGCACACCGGCTAGCGGTCTGCCAAACCTAGAAGAATACATCCACCATCTGACCATACGATACTACTGTTACTTCTTCAAATCGAATCAAAAACGTTGCAACGTCAAATTCCAACGAACAAAAATATATTGCACACATCGATAGAACATTTAACATCGTTTTTAAAAGAAATGAAATACGAGTTATATTACATCATTAACTTTTTAAAACTTGTAAAAAATACTAAAACAATTTACAGACCTAAAAAAAACTTCCGATATGATAAATAATAATAGGCAAAGAGTAATGAAATAGGATAATACTTAGGTCAATAATCGTTAAATACTAAACTTTAATGGTAACAATATTTTCAAAATATTCCGAAACTACTTTTTAGCATATCTTTTCATTAGTTACGTAACTGTATCACTCCTTTTTTCTAACTTCATAACAACTACTTAACTAAGATTTCTCTTTTTTGTTTATCTAAAATCATAAATAGTGTCTACTTAATTCCAACAATATTTCTGGCCGAGTTCCTTCATACAGAAATTTAGGACCATTCGACAACTCACTTAATATTATCATATGAAAGTTTATTAGTAGGAATGCGTGGGTATATGAAAAATGTATTTTTAAAAGTGTTATGAAAACAATGACGATAGTTATAGATTTTGAATAATAAGATTTTTTTTTTCGCTTACAATTCTAATCACGTATATCATTCGCAATAAAACCTTCATATCTATTGGGATACTTTCCAATAGTTCCATTTTCTTGGTAGTATGAATCGCACTAGTTATTTGTTTAACGTTTATAAAAATATTTATAATAGTTTCACTGTAAGTCATTCATATAATAACTTTAAACATATAAGATATCAATTTAGAAATATCATATTTTCATGCCAACGAATCTGTTGAAAGGATGAAAATATTGATATAAGTAGTATAATAACTAGCCTAGGGCTTTCAAATTATGGATTTGAACATACCATCAATGAACTTATACATTTTATCTTATAATATATGAACTTTGGTACATAACGTTATGACGTTAATTAATAATCCATCTATAATAGTACAAAATTTGAACGTTCAATTAAAATTTAGTCCTAAAGTCTCTTCTCATTTGGATATGGTTGTTTTAAGTAAGTATATTATATTTGTATTGTTATTATTTGTATCCAAGTTTCCCAAGAAGTACTTCGTCTATATATGGTGGTTATTAATAAAAAAATATTCTTTGCCTCAGCTTTAATAACATTAGATACGAATCCTTGAAGATTAAAATTGTTAACATCATTACATATGATATGTTAACATTTATAGTTAATATATATCTCGAGATTTAAGTCAATTATTGAAATTTCAAAGTATTAACAATGATCATTAACATCCTAAACCATTTGTTAAAACAATTGCGTAAAGTTTTATAATGAGTTAAAAGCTATAAAAAAATACCCTGGTCAATTAAAAACGTTGAAATGATATTTTCCCTAAAATATTTCTAACAACATTTAAGTCCTATTCTAAATAGACCTTGACACTGATTTTTTAAACCACCCATTGAAAGAACTAAATTAATATTTATTTMGTCAATATCTTAGCCACGAAGAATAATTTAAGTAACGATGATTCATTACACAAAAAGACATATTGTAAATGTAAACATTTTTRTATGATCGACATTCAATATTATGACTTGAATTCTCATATAACGATCTTAACCGTATATCTTTCTATATATAAGTTAAAAAAATCAAATTTTGTAATATCTGTTGAACTCAAATGTTAAAGGTTATTATCTGTAAGTAAGGTCTTTACCTATTCACGTGAAATTAAACGAGAAAACGAGTAATTATAGAGATTAGTATTGTTATAGTAAAAAATACACAGACCGGAAGAAGTATGCTATAGAATGTACGCCACAGATGGGAGAATATAAACCTCYTATCTGGGAAGTGGTCCATTTGCCATAAGCTTTGAAATACCTATTCCAAACCACTCCATACATTGTCGTGCGGTTTGAAATACCCATTCCAAACYGCTCCATACACAATGCACTTTGCATTATGTGAGAGTGGAGCCTGCAGTATGACACGTTATCGTATACTCTTTAGGAGTACACCTTGCAATAGAGTACACTACCACGTGGCCTATATATACTAGCTATAAAGATATCGTAATATCCACATAATAAATATTTTATTCCTCCTTATATATTTCATACTCATTGGCCAGTAACGATTGTCTAGTTATAGCGATTCCGTATACGTAGTCCTATAATAATARTATGGTTATGGTACWGATTACAAAGATTAGAATTAGTAATTTTTAGCCGCGGTAATGATTGTAGCAAGKGTTTAGTTAATGTAATACCACGGTAACGAYATAATCAYTAACAGTGTCTTTTACTGTTCCCTCTAAKGGTGTAATTTYGGGGGTGATTACGTAGGGGTAATTACACCGTCACGTTTTTTTTRGGTTAGTATAATGAAATGCATCGGTATCAGTCTAAGTCAAACTTTTWTTTCTTTTTAAAAGMGCTTAATACTYATTRATACAATTCTCTGTCGCAATTTAACTTAACCTCYATTTYAATTAMCTAATTTAAACCGCTTGAATTGATAGGTTACYTAACCAATACCTATATACTAAGCTTGTTTTTTTAAAAGATTATACGTAAATTAAAGTTAGCCAGGCGCCATGAAACGCGAGAGCACCACAGCGCCGCCACCGTCGCTTCCGCAACCACCACTACCATTTCCGTGAGTAATTCACCCTTAATGGGCATAATCTTATCTATAGCCGTTACTTCGCCCGCTGCTGTTACCCCTTTGGCTTCCCTAAACTCCTCTRCCATCGCCTCGGCCTCYTYTTCCTCCRCCGTCGCCGCCACCCTTTCACCAGCTCCACCAGCCTCCGCCGCCGCCGCCGCCACCCCCATACTGGCCTTGCCAATCTCCGCCACCGTCGCCACGCCTCTTTCCCCCCCCCTCCCCCCTTCCCCCTTCCCATTAAGATTTTAAAGAGAGGAGTTAGGGGCACCTAATATTATAATCCTTACCTTTTTCTCACAGGTAAAAAACACGTTACCTATGGGTCCCCCTCAATACCGTAAGTATAACCTTGCAAAGATATTCCAAGGTCTTTATTTTCTAAATCCACCCGTATATATTCTTTTGATATTTTCTTACATAACACGAAGGACGCGGTCATATTTTGCTGCCTAAAGTTCGATATCAATAAGTTACGTTACGTGGCCTCTCCAACGCATCAATAATTGAAAAGAAGTACCCGAATCCATAACCTCGAACCGCGAATAAACACGCCTTACTTACCGTATATTTCGTCCGCGGCCGTGGATCAGTCCGTAATCGATTACTACGAAAGCAGGAGTCGGTCAGCCCATTATTACCATTACAAATGGATTCGTAATAGATAAGCTCCCATTCCATTGACCCAAAGCAGTAGGCCAAAACTGTGTTAGCGCTCTCCGGATTTATAGTAAAACCGATTTTAAAAGTATTCTTTCCTGAAAAAGTAATATTCTATATGATTTGAAAAACAATCGCGTTCGTAAACAATCAAAAAAAGTCGACACTAATTAGTACCAAGCGTGAACCGGCGGACCAACGAGTTAATAATCGCTGTTATAACTTAAAAATGTAACTTACATATATACTATACATGCTAGTTTAACGACAATATCACGCGTCGGTTTAAGGAGGGTGAAAACCCCGCTACGTCTTTGCCCAAAGGCATGCGACCCACGTTATAAGGCCACAACCTCTCTGGCACCGGTGGCGTTGATAGCAGTGTTAGAGGTAGCGCTAGAATAAAAGGGGAGAGCGAAAAAGAGGATAATAGGGATACGATGACATCGCCTTCTCCCTCTCCTTTTGGTAATAGTTAGTTACCCCTTGTGTCGGACTGGTGTGCCCGACCACATTAATGATATTTCTTCCCCTAAAATATTGAATAGGTAATAAATAAAACTTAAAGTAATAAAATAAGAACGAGTAACATGGAAAATACGTTACGATATTGTAAATTAAAATGGAAATGAGTAATGAGTCAAAAAATCAACAACTTTGAATTAAGTATAGTAAAGTGTAATAGTAACCCAGGGGCGACGCAAAATAGTAGATTTGAATAAAGAAAGAAATAGAAAATTCTATAAGGTCGAGGCTTATAAAATAAAAAGTAATAGAATTCTAGGAGAGGTCCGAAACAATTGGGTTGAATAAATGAATAAATTGGGAAGCGGCGTAGATAGAAAATTTCGAACCTCTTTAAATCAGCTAAAGTAGTATAGTAATCTATTAAAATCGTAAAATATTTTCAGTTGTACCAATAAATAACTTACTTATCTTTATCAGCGTTTTTAACGTTCCGTTCTGTATAATTTTTATCATTACGTTTGTCGGGGTTGATTTTCAATATATTTATCTTATATATTCAATTTTCTGGAACCTGCATAATTATCTTAATTCAATAATATGAATTATGATCCGCTTTGCATTCCTAACACCGAGAAAGGCTAGGCATTTAGAAAACAAATAGAAATTACTATACAGAATAAGAGAAATAGGATATAAGCTAAGGTTAAAAATGATTATCTATACCGTTATTGCTGAGGTAATAAATGAACTGAAACCTTTAACCATGTTATAGATTTTCAAAACCAAAAAGTTTCTTATAACTCTTATACGCTTGGAAAAACCCCAATAAATATTTTTTTTACCAAACGTAAAGCCGTTTCGAACCGAAATTTCGTTAACAAGGACTAAAACTAAGGCTGTTAGCGAACTTTGGTTGTGGTTATTATCCAATCCAATGTTAATAGAAATGAATTGTTTTATATTACATATATTTAAGGGTATTCATTTTTAATAGAGTTTTAGATTATAAATTTGCCATAAAAGTCGTTCGTTATACGCTTTGTATACATTATTTAACGAAGCGGTTTAGTACTTTGTGTCTACCAAAAGCTTCAATAGCGTTTCCGTTTATATTATAACCGTAACTTAAGAACTACGTACCCATTAGCATATGTATTCGTTGGCCTCATTTACGTTATTCAAATCGATAAGTAAAACTTTATACAACTTTTTTTTTTACCTAAAGCCTAAAACACCGTTGCGATAGGTGATAATGAAGATATTGAAATCGATTATATGGTTTTCCTTCGGTATATTTTGGTTTTCGCTTTTATGCCCTCTTCCAAAACAAACTTTTTTTTTCAATATAGATAACAATATGTTATGAAACTTTAATTTATCGAAAGTTTGTATACCTGTTAGTACAAAGCTTTTAAAGTGGGCCATGAATATTAATGTGCACGGGTCACAAGTTAAACTAGTTATATCGAGCCGTTTTTTATGGTACCTTTAGTAGGTGTTATACTCCTAAATATTAGTCTTAGACAATTCGTGAAGTGGTTTTATAACACGTAAGATCGATTGAGGTGTGTGGTATTCTTTAAGATCCTTTGTTATATAAACATAAACATGTTGTTTAAGTCATTCTTAAAACTAAGTGTATACCTAAGTTATCCTACGGAGTTTGATATGTAAATTATACGGTGTGTTAATGGAGGTTATAAGCGTTCAAATTAGGTTGTAGCTCATTCGTTATAAGGTAGGTAACTAGGTTATAATTTCCTTTATTTCGTTGTTATTGTAACATTAACTAATTAAACGGATCTTTTCGTAAGGTTTTCTAGTTTCATAATTGATTTAGTAAATAAGGCGAGTAGGAAAAATTCTATAGACGACGTGATTGCTGGTTCAAACGGTTTCAGGAGAAATAAGATTTAGGTAATGAAGGCAGCAATCTCTACTTGAATAAATTATTCGAATGGAATATTTTATACTGCAATAATTCAGTCGTAATAGAGTTTTAACTTAAACTTGTAGTTTTTATTTTTATTTTTAGGCATTAAAAGACTTGGTGGTAAAGGTCCCGGGTCTTCATTTGGTTTTCATATTGAAGGGATGGCGCCGGCGGCAATGTATTATTAGGGTTAGTGTATGTGGGATGCTTTTATCTAGTAAGAGCGGACCGGATAAGTGATTCGAAAGGTAGACTGAAATGAAAAGCAGTTTGGATTCGTCGTTCTAACGGGTGTTTTGTTCACGGTTTTGTTCAAATTACGGTTCCGAGCTACTTCTTTTCATCTCTGTTTTATCATTTCGTACTATAATCTAGCGAAACGAATTTTTACTGTTAGGGAAACTAACGAATATTTTATGGCCTTAAAATCCGTTGAACTTTGAAAGTCTATTCCATCCGTTCTTAATTCTTTAAACCACGACCTTAAATTATAATGATAGGTACAAAACACCAATTTTGCGTAGGCTAATACTTGTGAATAATACTCTAGATAAATCCTTTTGACTCGTACTGAGTGTAATGCTGCCATAGCCTTAGTACAATATTTGTTAACATCGAAAACCGTATTGGAGTCGTACTTAATTCTGTTTAAAGACCTTAGGTAAACATTGAATTAGTAGTTATCCAAAGCATTTTAGCAGTTTTTAATGAAAACTTTTTGTGTAATTTTGCGACTTGACATAATGTTGTTGCATCGACGGGGCAAAAGACCACTTGACTGTCTAAATATATAATATTAATAATTAACTTGTAATTAAATTCCACATCGTTTTAAAGGCAAAACTTTAGCCAGCGTAGGGTTTATAAGCATAGTTAACACATATAGCTAAACATTTCGATAATTTAAAGTGCGTCTTTTCATATATCCGTATAGCTTACATCATTCAATAGAAATAAATGACGTTTTATAACCGATATTCCAATTGACGGTGAAAAATACGCAATTACGGTTACTTTAAGTAAATATCCTTGATTGAACGTATTTCGAGGAAAATCTACAAGTAGCCGAATTTAAACAGCAACGGTACAACTACTTTATTCAAGGACCAGATAAGCTGGTAAGTCGTATTCTGGAATTTAATTCCAAGCTAATTTATGTTATTTAATAAAAGTCAAAACTGTGTTTTAAAGTTCATTACGTAAAACTTAACCGGTTTAAACTTCGTATTTATAACGACTATCCTGAACGATAATGTTCTGCCTTTACTCAACAAAACCTTTCGGTGTTTTCCTATTAGGTTT
>JASMMZ010000010.1:13825296-13836845 GCA_038502455.1 Anisogramma anomala | reverse complement strand
CTTACCGAATCCGGTATGTCAATACCTATAAATACCGACACCATTATAATCTTGAAAACATATTTTTTCTTCCTTGCATAACGTCGTTCGTAATTTACCATTTACCATTTTACATAACCATTTTACTTTTACCTTTTATATCTTTAAAACTAAGTTCTACTGATATTTTTCAATTATTTGGTAATGATTTCGGTTGTCTTTCCTTTATAATAACACCTATATGAGAAATTTAATTTAAGTTACACCCTTGAAGTACCTCTAAACGGAGTAGTCATCTCTGCCGTAAAGTATAATACCTTATTATACACGAATTCCTTGTCATTAGTTTCCTTCTATAACCTTTTCGTACTATAAAAGACTAATTCGTTTTTTACGATGATAACGATAAAATTAAAACCTTCCATTTATAGACCAAAGACGCGTATATTTAGTGTATTAACCATTTTTTTCAATTTGTATATTTTTTTTACTTATATCCGAATTAATAGGGAGTAAGATTATTATATATACTGAAAGATCTATAATAAAATAAGTTTATAAATTAGACTTAGGCAAAAACCGATCATTATTTAACCACTTTTCGTTATATATTTCAAGAATAATATTAATTATGGTTTCAACTGGTTTACGCGCGTTTTTATATAAATGATTTCTTACACGCGAGGATAAATGTTATTTATTTCCTTTACACGCAAGAGGTAAAGAGATTGCCTAGGTTATATACCCGATTTTGTGCCTGTTTTTCTTTAGAATTGATTAATTAGTTCGCCTGGTTTCGTGATATCATTTTGATATAGAAATTCCGTTTTGTGCTGGCTGTATAAGCCTTTATATCTTTAACCTTAGTTATACGTCGTTCTTTCCTCTCGAATCCGTCCTCCATGAAATCTTCTTCGTCAAATTTAACGGTGTAATTTATTTACCGAGACAAGATTCCTTTAGTTGACTGTATTGTAACGTATAAAATTTTCTCTTTAGCACATGTTAATAAACGCATTTACCTTTTTATAACGTTAACCCAAAAAAACAAAATAATATAATTAAGTCACTTATATATTTATAGCTTTTATAAGTTCAGTTTATAAAGTATGGTGTACGAAATTTGAGGATTGATTATTCGAGCCTCGATTTAACCTATATCTCTTTGACTAATTTTAATTAGGAGCATGTTAACTGAGCCAATCGCGAGCGGACAGCGAACCGTATCTGGATCGATCGCGTTGCCAGTACCTAAACTAGTATATTACAATCTTTAATAACCCCTATAAAGGGTCCGTTTTTTCGTATCGCCTCTCGTATTACTTTTCGTTAGCTATTATCATCGGTTTGTTTTAACGCCCGTCTTTTTTAACGTTGTTTGCTATCATTGACCTTATTTAACGTCCTTCCTTCCTAATATTATCCGCCATCCTCAGCGTTGCCCGGCACTCATTTAGCCTTGGACTAACTCCCTTTGTTGATGCTAACTAACGCCCGCTACTCTTTTCATCGCTTTATTTCACTGACGTCACCTAATATCCAAATCTAATTGTAATAAATCCTCTAATATTAATAAAGTCAATATTTTCCAAACCTTGAGAACTAAGTAAATTTATATTAGTTTATGATAAAAACCGCTTTATAATCGGTCATGTATTTGAAAAATTCAGGTAATATTTACTTAGAATTACCTTTTATATCGTAACATTATTTATTAATGGATATTCTCCGTTCTTTATAAGTAATATTTATATCGATGGTATAGGTGATTTTCCTCTTATAGGTCATTTAATAGAAATTCGACGTTAACATCGAAATACCCAGTTATTCTAAACTCAAACATTTCCATTTTTCTCTTTAAATTTGTTTGAGGGAATAATATACTAATACCTTGCTAGTTTTCCGCATTTGAACTTATTGTATTCCTTTTAGGTAACTCATACAAAGTAAACTCCGTTTCACCCTATATATACCGCGAATTCTTTTCTAACTGTGTTTTGTTTTTTCTTAACATCTTTTTCCTTTTCATTGAGAGTTAAAATGAATGGTAGGAAAATATCGAATGGAACTTATAAAAGAGGGGGTCCAACACCGCCCGCTCAACCCAATCCATAAAAAAAAATAAGGTATTTACTCAAAATATTAGCAATCCGATATTAATTATAAAGCTAATTAAGCTTTTTATTTCATAGATTAGTTTTAATATCACGTAAACTTTACTAAATTTCTTTGCTCACTTCATATCGCTTTACTGAACATCGGTAACGTTTTTGCTTCGTTTTTCTTTATTGCTAAATATATGCAATTACACTTTGATTAACATCCCCCTCTCATATAAATATACCAAAAATATAACAGTTAGTTCTGTTAAATTCATTTACGACACCGTATCCCTGTTAATTTTCCGAATAAGTAATGTTTTATTACTATTTATTGAACAGCTCATATTAAACTCAGTAACTGTAGACTTCTGGGTATTCAACGTTAACTCATAAAAGAGGAAATTGAAAAACCCAATTCTATTAAAAAAAGATGACGATATTACGTAGATAATTTTAATTTTTTAAATTTACATGTTTAATATTACTATTTCTTTATACATAATTCGCTCAAAATCGACATTATTTCGTTTTTGAAAAAACGAAAGATTGTTTAAAATACGTTTACTAAATCAAAATATCAATTATTAATAAAGAAAGTTAATGTTTTATATAACTTTTACTATATATTTTGAAAAGGGTTCGCTAATGTATTGGTATTTATAATATACATAAATTCAAGTTGAATAAATGAAGAAAATCGATTTGTAACATCCAATAAAAAAATAAAGGATAACTTTAGTAACAATCAGTTCAAATCAAACATCGACAACAATATATACTTAATATCAGTTTGAGATAAAGAGGACCTAAATGAGGCTTCATCGTATGATACGACGAGGTTTCGTCGTGTTACATTATGCATATATTAGATATAGGCGTCGAATATTTACGACCATCCTCTTTTAATAAGAATTGAATGACATAATGCAAATCAACATGATTTTAATCAAATAACTTATAGTAAACGAGACGTATGTTTATTAAAAATATTGATCTATAATAAATTTTATTTCTTTCATTACAAAGAAATAAAGTCACATAATATACCTCGCAGATTAGTTTCTGACTTTATGATTTGTAGCAATTGTCTGGTTTCAACTAAAGAATGCCTAAATTCTACGAAAACCATTAACAGACGAATTTTATATAACAGTTAATTTATTACTTTTTATTTTTATAAACTCGTTAAGGTATCTGAATAAAAATAAGACGGGTATTTTACCTTAACGATATGAACAGATTTAATATGATATGGATTTTCAACGGTATTACTAGTTTCGACGTATTGAAATCCCCCAATATAATCATTGATAAAAAGCTGGACACGGGCTGAGATCAAGGCAGTCCCTCTTTTAACAACCTTTCGAAAATCTTCAGCCGCCGCCAATTCACATATAGTCGCAATTAAATAACCAAACTTCCGTCATAACGAATTCATTTATATAACCAGCTGTAACTCTCGTATCCTTAATATCAAAGTCTATTATGATTTAGTTTAATATGGTAACGAAAATTAGTTAAAAATATCGTGCGCGATATTCTTCAATTTTTTTTCTTTTACAATTTACAGATTAACGTATGTGAAAGAGCTCTTTAACAAGCTGGTTTATATACTAAATAGTATGTAAAGAGAAAAAGTACTTCAAATTATTTAATATAACCTTGCGAAATTTAACGTAGTTAAGAAGAAGATTCCAATCTTTTGTAATATATTCAAATCGTAAACAAGGTAGAAACATTACGAAGTTCGCAAAACTAAGTTTTAAAATGAATTTCAATTGCAAATAGCTCCCCACCGGTAATAATATAATTCGTTTCGTATTTTTTAATGGCATGGAATGATAATTTATTTTATTTATGGTATTATCTTTATTCCGTTACTAGAAATAACCTTAAACTTCGTTTTTAAATAATGGGTTTCTACTTCTATTAGAACATTTGGATTATATTATGTCAAAATCAGTGCTATTATAAAAGCATTTTTTGAAGTTCAAAAGATATAATACTACCGTTTCGTCTTAGTTTAATGAATTCCTGATTTCTTTTATAATACAAAACTATTCGTTAATTCAGAAAGATTGCTAATAAAATTATGATATACGTTATCAAAACTTAGGAGACTTCAAACCTTTCGAATAATAAATGTTAACTCCTTCTCGCACATCGCCCAGATTTTTTAGGGGTTCACCCGAATACTAATCCCCATACTTATAATAAGACCTAGCTATTTTACCTTCCCAACTACAAATTTGTACGTTTTTAAATCCAAATTCAGCTTTGCATGGCAAAAACGTCATGAAACCACGTAAATGAACGTTATGAATTCTTACTTAATACCGGATGAAATTTGAAGGGTTGTTTAGATAAATTATAAAAACATCATCTAGCATATTAGCTTCTACATAATTAATATGTAGTAAAAATAACGCCGGCGTATCCGCTAATTGAAAGGGGTAACTCAATTATTCGACTATTCCAAACCACATATAAAACGCTTTTGATTGCTTATATGTAGAAAAGTACCGAATACGGTAAAAGGCCGTCCGAATATTTAACATCCTAATTTATATTGACATCGTTAACGCCGGTAAAGTCGTGGAATTATGAGTACGGAAAAGGGGTTTTATTGAGTAAGATTATTTAATATATTGACATGGCTCTAAAAAGGTTATATCTATTCTATTTCAAAATGAATAATAATTTAGTCATAACAGACGAAACATTTAAATGAATCTAACTCTTATTTGTTGTTTTTGTAACCTATTGTTAACACTTCAAAATTTAATAAATTGATATTAAATGTGTTAACGCTTATAATTGTTTTAATACAAATTTACCTTTTTTGAATTCATTATAAATTTAGTAATCGAGTTTCCGTTTATGCTCCAGTAAAGTTATTGTCTCATTCTTATGAAATATGTCGCAAAATTTTATTAATTTTAATAAAAAACGTAATTAATCTTTTTTTTCCGAAATATAGTTGTTGTCATCTTCTACAAAATTGACTTCATTTCGTAAAATCTTATAACAGAACCTAACGAAAACCAATGCTTTATACGATATACCTTTTAGTACAAATAAATCGTTAAGCCAATAAAACCCGATTTTATTACATCTTATATATCCTATGACCTAAAGAATATCATTATTATATCAACAACCAAGCCTTTTTCACCATAAATTACTAAACGATTTTCGTTAAAATCTAAATTCACATTTTAATATTGTATTCAAAGTATTTCCTAGGCATATCCCGCGTTATTTCGAAAAAAATATATATTAATATCAGATTATATTATTGATTAATATTCATTACAAGCTTCATCATTTCAGTTGTCCGTATATTTTACTGTAACGCTACTATCGTACTGAAGTTTCGAAAATATAAAATTCTATTATACCCTGTCTTTAACAATTATATTAAAAACAGATTTGTAATATAATAATTGTTTAAATAGTATTCACTGCTATTCTTAGCAGGTTAATTGCAGTACATTTAGTTAAATTCACCTATAGTAAAGTTGACTGTACTGACTGCAAGTCTGTTGATAGTAGAGTGCCCGATTCGAACTGGAGCATGGCCAAGCAATTGGCTATACAAATTACAGTTCAGACCGGCTAGCTGCCTGCCAAACCTAGAATAATATATCTACTACTTTCAATGCAGCACCACCAGTTACTTCGTCCATAGAGATTCGAATCTACTACGCTGCAAAGATAAAGATGGCCTACTAATAATGAGGATTAAAACCAAAGTCGACTTGAATATCCAGAAAACAAGTATTATTAAAAGATATAAGAATAAAAAATAAATTTTCGTTTATACGTATATCAATTAAACTAAATTCCTTATTACTAGATTTTACAATTATGTCGTCAAAGCTATGTAACTTCAGAACGAAACTATATTTAGAAATTTTGCTTTTCCCCTTATAGTCAATAGAAAACTCACATTTAACTTTTTCTACTTAAATTATTTATACCTTTGTAAAACGTAATACCAGATGGAATTTGAAACCAGGTAAATAGTAGTCTGATAGGCTACAACATAAATAACACCTTGTAACATGCCTGGTCTGTTGTTTCTTTACCGTCGTGAACGTCGCCTTATACTCAAATTTGTAATCTCATACCGAATAGAATTATTAAAATAATTAGCCCGATATTGAAATAACTAACCGTAACTACCACGACACTATAACAAACAAAACTAAAAAACGTAAACCTTTATTATATTTATATTAATATCTGGCGGTTGCGTTTATATGGGTCCCGCCAATTTCATATTGAAACGTCGTTTTCAGTTTAAGGACTTTAACTTATCGGTGAATTCATAATATTTCCTTAGGGTTACGAAATAATCTTGGTGGCTAACGCTTACCGTTAATATTTTATGACGAATACTAAACAATACGCAGAAGTATAAGCAGTTACAATTTACAACCAAAGGCTAATCCTGGTGGTCCGCTTAAACCAAGGATATTTCGAATTTAATAGAAAATAATACTTATAGGTCTTTATTATTTATAACTAATACCTTTAATTCGACCATTGCTTTATCTGCGCGATAAAATTCGTTTAAGTTAGCTTCGAAATGATCGTAAAACTTGCCTATATTATATATTCCTTTGTACTCACCCGCTTCGAAATAAGCTGGAATTACCCATTTGACCGCCACCATATAATTACCCCATACATAAAAAACAATGTATATTGACCTATGTTAACCTATATTTTATCCGCTTTCAATAATAATTCCATTATTCAATGGGTTGCCACCTACGTAACAGTAAATCCATTCAATTATGATTAATTACATAGTTTTCGCTTACCTTAAACAGGTTGGAAGCTAATATAAGTCGTGGTTAATTCGGCTTTAAATTATTAAATTTCAACTACAACCTCAACGAAATGAGATGAACAACAAACAGTTAAAGTCGATTAACTCGGATAATATCATTACTTGACAATCGATGTGATATAGTTTACGGTATTTTACAGACGAAAAATATAGGCTTAAGTCGGTCCCTAAAAGGTAAAAACAAATCTATAAGGGTTGAAAACTAGGTATTAACCGACGTCCAATTTTTCCTGCTAAAGCTAAAGTGTAGCACCAAATTATTTACTTTTTCCAACGATTTATCTATTTTATGTAATATTATTTCGAAAAAGATAAAAAATAAACTTAATAATATGTTATAATTCGACCTTCATTAGTAAAATGAATATGTAAAAAATAAAGCTTATTATTAAAAAAGGGTGAAAGAATAAAAAACGCTACCGTAACCTACCGTACAGGACCTATAAGCATAGCCAGTGCCCAGCCCGTCACATACCCTCACACGTACCGTATACGGACTAAGCTCAGTTTATCCCGTTACGTGCACAGTCACGTAACCTATAGGTTCAATAAAAAATGGTCTTAGTTGATAACAATAATTTCTCAACCTTTAATAAGATGGACTAGAGTATTAGATGGTTAAAGTTATGTTCCTTGTTATATGAACGGAAAAATTCGATAGGATTCTCGAAATTAAATCGCTGTTGGCAAATTTATAATTCCACATACCCATTCTTTATGGACAATAGACTATATAATGGTGATCGTAAAAGTGGTAACAAAAGCGGTAATTATTTACTTGAATTCAATTTCCGGTACTTTAAGTTAGTCTTCATCGAGTACATCAATCTACGTCTTATGAAACAAGTGGTTAAATTCCCTTTTCATTGACTGTATTATTATCAATTTATAACCTTAAAGCAGGCTATACGACTGGACATCATTTCGTTCATAGAGGGTTTATTGTTATCGCTCAGATAACAGAATAATTTATCACTWGTATTTATCAGCTTATTCGCAGCCTCATTCCTGTCGATACCTATATAACCCAAGTATAATTTCACTATAACGCGGTTCGAATAAGATTTGGYTGCCRTGTTGAATTCCAGAAAATTCTATTACAATAAAATAGCCAGGTGTCACTATTTACCTTATATTATGTAGGTATTATAAACGTATATCGTAATATCGCCTATCCTAATACGGGTGAATACTTTTTTTGGCCTCGGAGCGCATTCAAATCCTCCGCGTCAAAATAAAATATAATAAGATTAAGTTAACCAAATCTCTTTGTTATCGCGCCGCTATTACAAAAGAACGTATACTCATAACTTATATACCTTGATCCCTTTAACATCAACTCGAGGCCGTTAGCATATGTTATAATATAATTGTTATTCAAATCAAAATTCTATATCATCAAAGTTGTAACAGAGAATTTCTTTAGGAACCTGTTGATAGGGGAGTTAAAAACTCTGACACAATATCGAAGGGCTAATAGTATTAGCCGTACAAAGCTAGTGGATTTCTTGTTGGTTACGAGTAACTCAAGTTAAAGTTTACCTGTTGGGAATCCCTGTTTCATATACAGAGGTTCACTAAAGTAGTAGGAGGTTATATGGTCTTTTCGAGCTTTTTATAGCTTAGTGAAGCGTTGGAAGCCTTTGAAAATGAGTGTAGTTAGTTACGTAATACCTAAAACAACGGTCATAACACGTGGAAAACTCAAATGCTATATACCATGACCCGTCTTCGAAATCCTAAATATAATAGGGTGCCAAGTAACGAAGGCATTTAGGAGGTATACGAAACGAAAGCTTTATTTTTCTAAGAAAACCTTATCAAAGGGCATTTTAAAGTCCCTAAAAGCGATAATGTTTAAAAAGGTTTTAGATAATAGGGTAATAATCTTGACCGCAGCTATCAAAAAGATTTTAATCTGGTTTTGGAGGCCTGTTACCTGTACCAGTAATATTCACTTTGCACGTAATACGTAAATATAAGGACTATCGTATCGACGGCAGCGGTTCATAATAAATAAGGTAAAAGATTATACTTAATTCTTTAAAAACATCTCTATAATTCCTAGTACTCTTTAAAACCTTTGTTATATGTTTGCCTACGTAAGCCTTTCCTGATATGTCTTTGTTAAACCTAAGTTTATCCTATCATATACCAAAAACATTAATATTAGAAGAGGGTTTATAATCGGGTAAATATGTCCCGCCTTGGTAGAGACAAGCGAATTATTCAGTTTTTCAAAGTTAAAAGGCTCCAAAGTTCAATAATATATGTAAAATCGTAATATTCCAGTATAAATACGAGCCTATTACAAGTCACCAATTGGTCAACCTCCTTAACATTAATTGGTACAACCTTGACATTTTATTCCTGGAAATCTAACGTTTTTTTCAAAGGAGACGTCGTATGCATATATGAAGATACCTCTGGGGTATAACTTGGCGAAATAATACACATTCATTGTATTAAACACTGGGAAAAGCGTAAAGACTAATATGGTATCGCCATTAAGATTTGTAAAATCCGGAATCTTAATTTAATATTGAATCCATATAACTCTTTTAGTTTAAATTCCATGAACGAAATTAAGTAAATTGGGTTAAAACCTTAAGTATCTTATCTTTTTAATTGGGCAATTATAAAGTAATTCTCTCAAGATACTTTGTACATTGCGTAAAGAAATCGATACAACCTGGTCCCCAGGAAATACAAATTTAATGTTATATGTAAACAATCTATCCAGGTTACATGAAAACCGGTCTGACTTTCCACTCCTTTATTGTGAGTGAATATAACCTTATATAATTAAAAACCATATCTTCTAGATAATAATACGTTCTATCGCCTTAAAATAAACTGGTATAATCAGGATAAACTTTAACGACCATAAATTTAATAGGTACCAGTCCTTAAGCCCCGATATTATAAATACCTACAATTATCTCCACTTTAATAGAAACAAGTCTAAGCAAAAATACTGTTCATAATGATTATTAAAAGTCCCGACTATTACGTTTTAATACGCTTTAAATAAACATACGGCAATTTTGTCCGGCTCAGCCGAGGTATCACGTACGTCGATTTTATTACAACGGTTTTTTTCCTTCAATATCTTCAACCGTTAGGGATTATATATTTGTTTCTTACAAAATTATTTGAAAGGTAGTTTTGGGTATTATAAATGGATATAACCTTATAAAGTATATGTAGTTGTTAATCCCAGTATTATTATAAGTCGTCTAAAATAAAACAGCTGTTAAATTAAAATAAAGGGGTTCGAAACAGCTACAAAAACTTATATTCGTTAATAATACTACCTACTTTCAATAGGCCCGAAAAAAAATTAATTTCATTTCTTTAAAAGCATGCTTTAACCCGTTATACCTTTACCAAAAGGTTTCGACGTTCAGAAAACATCATAATGCGAAATGAAGTTGTATTTACTTGTTTAATATATAAGCGAACCCGACCAAATTTAGGGGTCTATTATTATACAACTTTAACTTATATTATAAGAGTTCTTTCGATTTACATAAGGTATTATTATATAAACGGGAACAGGTCTTCACCTAGCCATAAACAGTGAATTTGTCCTCGATATATTTGATACGTGATAAAAATTTTTCGCATGTAATAATTAGTTTTATTAACATAAAGGATATTATTTTCGATGTTATAAAGAGCAAAATAAAAAGAATTTTAAATCAATGCATTAAAAGAGTCGTAAGTTATAGTTTGTAATACGATACTATATTAAAACCACGTTGTATAGTCGTTTTAGCAGCTAAAATATGAATAGAAGCAAAATCTAATATGTAACCAGACCGATACATAAAAAGTTTCACCCTTCCATTAATATATATATTTACTAAAAGGAACGAGTTGTTTCAAGAACGAGGCGTTAGTGTATTTTTAGGGCTCATATCGCCCGGCTATATATGATGTTAAAATTAATGTTTATGATGTTTTAGCTTCCGGATAATGGAACATATAATTTTTTCAATATTTAATAAGTAAATTAGTTTCTATATATATCAATATATTCTTTGATTTTATCACATGACGATCAGGAGTTCTGTCAGAGATTTCAAAGTATTAAGGTAGCGGTAAGGGTTGCCCTTCATCAGACTATTAAAAGTATCTAAATCTGTATTAATAAAAGCAATTCATACTAGATTTAATATATAAGGGTGTCTGTGGCTAAATTGACTATTATTAAAAGTATATTGTATACCAGGTAATGTTATTTAATATTTTACTCGTTTTTTTAACGAACAATAATTTTTAAATGTTAATAATATTCATATATTCGTTTATATAAACATGTAAAAGACTTCATGTACGGTCTTTAAATTACTTATTTTTACAATATTGTTGTAAGCCCCGTATATATTATCGGTGCTTAATAACACTGAGTCGCCATAATTGTACACGACATTGCCTTATTTAATATTTCGAACGTTAACGTTAATCTAGTCAGGGGTAGCGGGAAAATCTCTGGTTATCTCGTTGTTTTAATCCGAAAAAAATATTAATCGCGATCTATTGATTGGGTATAATGTTTGAGAAAAGGGGAAGATTTATCTTCGCTATAAAAATAGCTGTGT
>JASMMZ010000010.1:13790652-13824296 GCA_038502455.1 Anisogramma anomala | reverse complement strand
CAAAAAGATGATTATCAATTTACACATTGGTTTAACCAATAATGTACCCTGTAATGGAATTTTTAATCGATTTAATAACAAACAAGTTAATTTATGCGTACTACACGAGTATATAACGAAGGGGAAACCCTTTTATATTATGCTTGAAGTCTTTCAAAACCATAATCAAAAGCCTTATATTTTCCTCTTTTACTTCTCTTTATAATAAAATAAATTACGTAGGGTAATATTTCTCAAGTTTGCAAATAAGGGTTTGTGATCTCTTGAAGTATCTTTATATCCATTTTAATGCAAATAAAACCCTCGTTTTATTGTAACTAGTTACCGCGATTCATATAAACAATGTAAAAGGATTTGTTCATTTTTCAACGGGGTAGCCAGTAATATCGACTTCATTGTATAAATAGTAAAGGATGCCGTAGCAAAGTCACCTTGAAGTAAACCTCGTACCCATTTGTGTTATATGGATAAGGACGAAGCATTGATCTCTATTGTCGGTTCGCTCGTTTACGCCGCCTGGATTCTGCCTGTGAAATGGTTAATAACGTAGGCTGAAATACATAATGCTAACGTCCGGTATTTCGTAGAACATGACTAATTGAAGTTAATAATGAAGGAATTAATAACGTATTCATAAGCTTTATATACAGACTAGCGGGTCTCGAAGTCGAACCTCTACACTTCGAAGGCCTTATATAGGAACTCGGCGTTAAAGCTCTGAATACGATACATAATAGTATCCTTTTTCGCCAGGGGTGTACCAGTCACCTCGAGCCTTTACTAAGGTCTTTAGATACTTTTCAAAGGTTGAACAGCCTTTTCAAGCTCAATAATAGTACGTGTGGCCGAACGGACTCTTCTAGTGGTAGCTATGAAGGGGGTCATTAAAGAAATTTCGGTAGAAATGTTAAGGTATCGTATGTATATCTGGTGTCAGCCCTAACAATTGTGTGGGCGGCCTTTGAAAGTATCGGGAAGAATGTTAATATCGATTGTGAGACCGCCGTAAGTTTTTTTTACCCTTGTCGCGAACTTTTACACAATTATTACAAGCGTGAACCGTTTCGCGACCGCTGCGATCGTTGACTCTTTTGCAACCATCACTCACGCGATCTCCGCGAGCCCAAGTTCCCTTTTTGCTATCACTCTTGAGATAAACATATTTAAAATCCGAATAGCATGGTTGCTTAATACTCGACCAGGGGTATTTGTTGATTAAAATGTTAAATACTTAACTGCTTGATCCTGAATATTCTAATTTGGGGGATTTGAGTAATATAATAGTATGTAAAGATGTATTTTCTATCTATTTATGAAGTTTCTGATAACATTAGAATATCTTAATCGATATTTTTAACAACTTAGAGAGCAAAACATTATAAACATTTTCCACTCTCTAACAGGGATTTGAAGTGCGTCGCTGAACAACGAAAGTCACTTTTCACGATTTTCTTACGATGTTTTGTCGTGGCCACGTATATATTCAATATATTTTGTCAAATCATTTCGCTATAAATTTGTATACGTTCTTATAGATTAAGGTAGGTTATGTTTTCGTTCCATGATATGATGAATAAAAAATATGGTTTCCTTAATATATGCGGACAGAAATGAGTTTCACGCGAGTTATATGTATTTTGCTACTTAATAACTATAATTGGTATAATGTTAACATTGTTATGTTATCCACCGTAAATGAGTCTATTTAGAAGTATTGAGCTATAATATATAGTATTTCAATAATAAATTAATACTTAGCTAATGTTATAGAATTTTAAACTGTATTACTCGCAGTAGAAATACGGCGATAGCCCAATTATTAGCCCTTTTTTTCTCTAAATATTCGCCACAGGTTTAATTTTTTGTATCACCGCAAATACTAGCCTCGTATAGATTAGTACCAGCCTCGAGAGCCTGAAAAGAATAAAACGAGGTACCATATAAGATATTTGAAGATGTGTAACCGTAATCGTAATAGCGATTAATATCCTTGCGAATGTACTAATTGAAATCATAGTCGAGGTAAATACGAGTAAGATCGTGATTATCATAAGCGTGAACATGATGAATATCGTTATCACGAGAACTATATTGACTAAGCTCATGGTTAAAATAGTAATTAAAAAGTTAATAATGTGTAGTCCTAAGTAAACAACGCTAACCATTCGTATTGGGAAAACCATTCTCATTTTGTATACACAGCTTTATACAGAAATTGGTATTACTAAAACAATATATTGGTTTATGGAATGAAACTTAATATTGAACTACCTACGCACTAGATCTATGTATATTGTTATCAAAAATACTACTTTCGCAATGCCTTAATAAAATACATGGAGGCTTACATATGTCGAAACAACTTTTTCTCAAAAAATATAAAAAAATGTTTATTATACATCTACCGTATATAACCCATATTTATTGGTTAATATAATATCATGAATAACACGTGAAATATTATCATTTTTGAGGTTAAACTTTTTAACAACGAGGTGGTATTCTTATTTATGGAATCTTTATTTACAACTTGTTATACGTGCTAACTTTCTAAACAAAAACCATATATTCTTTCTCGACATAAACTCAAGAAAAACCATTGTATATAAATTTTCTTCATCATGTTACTATCATTGAACTTCTTCATCAGAGTCAAATTTTTCATAATGTAATTTGTTATTTTGTTTGTAATATCACTTAGGTACATTGGACATTTCATATTTTGCTCAATAAATTTAACGAAATACTTGCCTTATTGCAAGAGATATATCGATCATGCTTTATCAATTGTCTAGATGTAAGCTTTTTATTAACGAATAACTTGAAAATGCCACGAGGTATCCACATTTTATTGTTCAATAACGTGATTTATTATAGAAACGACAATTTGAAAATTTCATTATAAATATAAAAAATTATTATACAACCCTTCATCCTCAGATCCACTCCAAATACCCGACCTTTATCCTATGAAGTCAAACTATACATGCATTCATTCAATATATCGCCCTCTCTCAAGACAAATCATCTCTGTTTACCCCTCAATACTTATGTGTTTTTAATATTTTCATGGAATCTATTATCCCTTATATTTTGTAACTTTATAATCCTATTATTAGGGCTGATTTCCTCTGTAATCTCATGCGTTTAGTAGTCATTACTAAATACGATGATAAAGCCTAATTTTACGCAGACTCAATGTCTACTCTACAGCTTATTACAAGAGTTATACTCTTTTTTTGTGATTTACTATCGACGGGTGATGCTCACTATATTTCCAGTATAGTGTGACCCTTGCTAAAGTGAAATCCATACATATACTGGAGGAAAAGCTCGCAACTTAAGTGATCCTACCCACAACAATCACTTTATTGAAAAATTACGATTACTTTTAAACTATACTGAACAATCTGTTGAATAAACCATGAAAAGAATTGACTTTAACAAAAAAAGTAATTCTTATTGAAAACCTAATCTTACACACCTATAGCTATTTTTGGGCAATGAATTTTAGGTATATATTAAATGTCGTCAGGGTCTTCTAATTTACTGTGTTGGTTTTTACTACGTATCACGACCTTTTAAAGGCTACAAATATGGACCATATTTGTTCAAGTTCATCCACGTCTCACATAGAAGAGGGGAAACACTATAGTATGGACTCAGGACACTAGTCCTTGAGTCTATAGGTTACGTGACTGTACATGTAAAGGGATATACAGTACCCTACATAGGCTCGGTCTAGGAGCGGTCCGCATATACATATAGAATATGCGAGGGCACGTTATAGGCTATGTACTGACTATTCCCATGAGCCCTATACGAAGGACCATTATAGCCTTTTCTAGTTTTCAGCCTGTACCTTAATAGTAAACCTTATTTGGCACCGATTTCGCTTACTTTCATTGGTTGGATTTCAATATACTATTCTTTTTCTTAAAAAGAAAATCTTGAAAAGCATATTACTTATAATGAATGAATCAATGGCAAATAGAAATAATTTTCCGTTACACTATAACTTTATGGAGAAGGATGTGACGTCAACAAACATACAGTTCTCCACCTTTGTAAATATACGTTTCGCCCTGTCGGTGCCGATTAAAGTCAATGTTTCTGGCTTAAAATATATTATAACGTGTATCGCGTTTATTATAAAATAAATATCATAAATTGATTAATTGACTTTTGCTTTCGACCTTATATCCGACCTCGCCTTAATTGTAGTTAAGATTAAACAATTAGAATCCGACCTAACGGTTATTCGTAATGATTTTCTAGCGTTCAATGGTATCCAAAACTGTCATAACTAACCATAATTCCACGTGTTAATTATTACGAAGGCAGCGACGCGTGAAACGAATAAATCTGTATTAAAGGCCAATAAAATTTAAACTGGGGAAGGTCGGTATCCAATTCTTGATATATAGAGTTATTATACGTCGACGGTAAAGTAAATTATAACGGTATATAACGAAATCTGCAGATACAAAAGAATATATTAAAAATATGGTTTACAATTATATTAAGGATATTTTGAAGGACCTTCATCGCACGCATAAAGCTTTTGTTAACCTAAAGAGATAATTTAAGCTACTAAAACTTATTTGTACTATTTACTCTTAAGTTATTGATATTATTGGTTTAAATGAGTGAATTAAAATAGCTTTCGGCTGTGAAGTGAAATTAGTTAGGCTTCGTCATATCCCTACATATATGCGAAAAATCAATTACGGAAAGCTTTAATCGTATCTATTTTATCGCGGCTTTGGCGAAATACTACGAGCTTGCCAATGAATTAGAGTTTTGAAATTTGAAGCGACGTTTTGGTCAACAATTATTGGAACCCATATAAGTATGACTAAAGTATAAAGAAATAGTTATAAAGTAAACCTATGCATTTTAGGTATCATAGTTAATGGGTCGCCGTAATCACGGATAATTATTACAATAAACCCGTTTAGTATAGGACTAAAAACAAAAACGCAGGGCGACGTAGATGACGGCGAAGAATCGCCGGTAGAGGTAAGTAACGGAGAGTTCTTTACTTCATAATTCGATGGACCACTACCAACGTAACTACAAAATTTACCTGATTTTACCACCGACATAGGTGTATACAATCTCAGTTAAAAAGTTAAATGAAGATTCCTTACTAACAGCTAACGGAAAAGACTACTTCCTAAACATAATTTCGTTTAATAGTAACATAAACTTAACGAAGTAGACATAAGATATAGTAAAACAGAGTTCAATTTAAAAAAAAACAGATAAACGAATATTTATTACTTGTTTATATATTTTTTATAGGACTTACTTTCTCAATATTCGAGTAGACTTTGGTCATCTTTATTATTGTATTGTTAGTGAAACTTGAGTATTAATATTAAGATTCAAGTATATTTGACTATTTTATCTTTTAAATATGCTTATGATATTTGAATTACGGCTTAATATGCGTATTACCCAAATAGTCAAGTTTTGTATAAATACTAAGAAATAGTAGATTCCAATATTAATCTTTATTTTTCTCGGAATAACACAGGATATGAGTTTTGGATTTTTTTGATACAATATCAACAGGTGAAATTATACCTTAACGGTTATCATTTAGTATTTCATAATTCAAACGGATTAGTTACCGATATAATAATGATAAGTTTCAGGCCAGAAAACATACAAAGGTATTATAGGATCGGGTTTTTTTGGTTTCATAGGCCTTTTTTAGCGAATAGTATAATGTATAAGCCTTCAGTCGTAAGTAGTTTTGGTTATAAATCTTAGTAAAATAACGCGGATTTTATATTTGATGGCGCCGGCTACCGTAAAAAAGAAAGAAAATTAATTTCGTCTTTCACCTGAATTAACATAGTTTTGCGACCTATTGCCTAAGGAGAAGGCAATAGCGTTACCCCTATATGAGATAAATCTCAACTATTATATTTATATTGAACTCAACGAAAATGGACATTTACACAAAGAACTATAGATACCGTTATACCACATATTACAGGATTAGCTTTTCGAATTTAGGTGCTACATTACAAAGTCAATAAATAAAGGATATGTTTATTGGAATGATTTAACGATTGTGGCACCGGTACTATAAATTTTGAAGTCGAAGACAGGATAGCAGTGGTTTATTGACTACCGGATATTGAATAAAATTTAAAAATAAACTTGTTTTTCATACTTTTAATTAAAGAAGCCCCACGTTTATTATAGAAGTCGATAAAATTTCCAAATTTAGGTATTCGAATAGCCTTTTATTGTATCTGGGTCGGACTTAAATAGGAAAAGTCAACGGCCTTTTGTATACATTTCGAATTATTCAAGTAATTAATTACTCTTTTTGGGTTAGTGAAAACGTTAACAATCTTTTAAAAGTATATTAATTATATAATAGTAGATATTCTCAAACACTGTATTAATAGTTACTTGGATAAAGTTTTTATTTTTTTATTCAATACCAAATAAGACCATATAACGAAAATTTTCATGGTTTAAAAACGCCTTTACAATATCGGGTTGAACTTAAACTTAGAAAAGTATAACGTTGAAATTAACAAGATCATATTCTTTCTTTTATTGTAACAGTCAACTTAAGTATTCGGGTCGACTCCGAGAATGTACAGATAATACGTGGATAAAAACTTTACGTATTATTCGGATGGTAAATTTTTTTGAAAAGTTTTATTAAATTTTATCAATACTTAATTGTTCATTCATGAGAATTGAATGATTACTTCGTTCGACTTTATAAGAAGGAACTCGTTTAATCTGCATAGATTGGGAAGAATACGTATTTTGAACCGTAAAAAAAATATTCGTTACACTGAATATTTTAATAAATTAAGATTTAAATCGGTCATTTTCAGTGGAAAAAAATTACTTGAGAATAATGTTTGTGCGGTTTTTAGCGTAAAGGAACCAGTATAACATCCGAAAGCTAAGAGTATACTATTCTGTATCATTAACGAATGCGAAGCGTAATCAAACTATTAACAATATGGATCTTTTCGCAATAGTACTCCATTTAGATGTATGGCCTTCGGAATCAAGTAAAGTAGGCACCAAGTTTACGATTCTAACGGATTATAAGTATTTTTTATTTTATTTTTTGTCGTTACACTTGATTTCGAAAATCTAATCTCGATAGATCGTTGTTTTCTTCTCTTTTCCAATACCCTTTACGATACCCACCCGTAACTCAAGATGTGTATCCAAATATATTGACCCGCAAATTACCATATAAAACCAATGTTAAGGAACGCCGCAAGTATGAATTTTGAACCTTTCTTTATTGCCATATTCAATGTAATGATCATGAACTTATATATTATAAAAACGTATATTGCGACTGATTATAACAATCAATTCGTTAGAACAAAAACTTAGCTATTAGATTGTAATAAAATATACTCTGAGGGAAATCCGGAGGATCCCGGAGTATCGATGTTAACGGGATCGCCTCGGGATTGGCCCGCGCCCACGTCACTGATTATAATAAGTTCGGAGGATATCGAGGTGTTAGCGGTTATAGTTTGTCGCGAACTCAGCCTGCATTAAACCCGCTCATCTTTTTAACGTCGAAAAGTTACTTAAATTTTGAGCTGGGTACTCTTACAATGTAATATGATTAAAGAACAACGAACGATCCATTATATCAAGTTCTCCGAGTATCGACGTTAACGGAATCGCCTCGGGCTTGGCTTGGGCCCGCGTCGGCTATTATAATAAGGTCGGAGGATATTGGAGTATCAGCGGTTATAGATCGTCGCAAGCCCAAACCGCGTTAATCCCGTTCATTTCGTTAAAGTCGAACAGTTACTTTAATTTCGGACTGGGTATCCTTATAATGTAATATAATTAAGGAATAAGAATAACCTATTATATCAAGTTCACCTACTAACTGTTACCAAAAAACATAGATGCTTCACAACTAAATTAAGATATTCTATGTAAATTACAAACTATAGGATCAATTCGAATAATAGGTTAGGTTACTATAATAAATGATTACTACCTAATAATGAATTATTAAGAACAAAATCTTTATAATAGACTTACGACTTTTATATTATGGGTTATCCTGGAAGAAAAGTCATATTTCTAATCATTTAACGGAATTGCTATTCAAAGGGAATAGTCCTAGATATTAAACATTTATATGGAATATATACGTAATATACCAGTACAAAACCTCGTCTTATATTATCATGATGCTTCCTTTTACCCCTCTCCATCTTAAGTCGTTACTCATAATATATTTTAATCTCTTTAATTATTTATTTATTCATTAAAGATAACCGCTCTCGGTATTTATTGGTTTTTACAGCCTCTCATCAATATTTATCTTACTCGATGCCACGTAATTTATAATTTCCAAAACTCATACGGCGTGTTTTTAGGATATGCGATAGCGATTTTATAAATTTCTGGCTTTCATTATCAATTGTCGCGGTTCAAATTAGGTTATCGTATTTTAAACAACTTTATATTTTTTAATCGAAGTTAATTACTTTCCTCAATGGTGTACTACACATAAACGGATAAAATTGAAAAATTACTAAATCATAGTGTTTATGATCATTCATGGACTTTCATCACCTTTTATTAGTATCACTACGTATTATATTTCATCTCTTATCAATTTATATTGGATAACAGGAAACAGATGATTGGCGGGTTTAGTATAAAAAGAATGAATCATAATTACGAAATATCATTTATTCCTGCGTTAAACAGAAATAAAATTTATCTATTAGTTTTGTGGAACGAGCCTTCGCGTTTTTAACTTATTTACGAGTGGATACAATGTAGCCACATCAACAGTAACATATATTTATTAATTGATGAAAAGAACAATAAAACTTGGGTCACTCTCGGTGGCATGGTATAAGATAAACGATTGATTTTAATTAAACTTATGTAATATTAACACCAAACGCCTGAATAAGAAGTTTCACTAACTCTGTAATTATTAACAGGACGTCGAAGTTTTGAACCCGTTAAATATAGTTTTAAATATTTCCGCACAATACCTTGTATTTTGAGTGTATCTAGTTAATTGTAAAGATACGAACCACTTTTCATCTCAGGTTTTTTTCGTGTTTTTCCTGAAACAAGTCTTTATTATTAACGATATAAGTAGGAATATATATGATAAATTTTAAGTTGAAGATATTTCCGCTACGAAAACGGGGTAGGGTGGTCATTATTATACATTGATTTAAAAAGGGGAGATTATAATCGGGAGCATGAATTATGGAACATTATTAGTATAAAGTAACCTCATAAATTCGAAGTGAAAAAGGGAAACGCTCGATTTGATAATAAGACGGAATTTTGACATCAGCGTCCGACATATCTTAAATTACTTACTTTAAATAAATCCTTTTTACATTCGTAATGATTAAATGTTAATAAGGAAAGGGGAAATTCTATTTCTATGATAATATAATATAATATATAACGTCGGGTATAAGTTAACCAGCTTTAATAGATCAATATCCGAACACAAATCGCTTTTTACATCGATTTATTAAGTTTGATCTATCTTTTTGATTTTTTTTATTATTGTTTTTAGAATCAAATCGTATTTAATGTTGAATTACCCATTATGACTAGTTTTGGATACTAAAAAAAGTAAATTGGAGCAAACGACACAAAGTGAAGCGGGTATTAATTTACGCCAACGAGGGTGGCTAACGAGAAACCAGGCGGGAGTTAGGTGAAACCGACGATAATGGGTACCGTTAAACAGGGCGAATCCTAATGAAAAGAGATAACGTTAGTGAACGAAAGGTGGGGGAGGGGAGGAGAGCGATGTTTTAAGTGGAATATAAAAAACTATAATATGTCAATCTATATAAGAATGATGCGGTCGATACAACTCCGATTATTAACTCGTTTACAATCGAATCTTTTAACACACTTCGAATGAAAGTTTAAAAATGGGATACGAGTGAATGAAAAGTTTGCATGGTTAGACTTTGAATATTGTTCACCAAATTTAATAGGACGAAACATATTTTATCTATAATATATATAATTTACATAATTATATTATTATATGTATTTGGGCTACAATTTTGACAATAAATATAACTGGTATTCTAATACACCAGAGCAAAATATGTTACAATAATATATGGTTAGTTAAATGAACTCTGTTACAATAAATAAATAAGACGATCTATAACGATCGCTTGATTGTATGAAAATCACCGGACCGACAAAAATATCTCGACGGAAACCTACAATCAACATTATAATAACTTACATCCCTGAAAAAGTAACAACACCCTAAGTTTAAATGATATCACGAAACCAGGCAAATTAATTGATTAACTCGTAAATCGTGGAAGAAGAAACGAACTTATAACCTGTGATTTTTTTTTATAATTAAGGGGCGAAGAATGAAAGGCAATTAGCCTTTGCGAAAATTACAGTCAACTATCTAGTTAATACGCCTAAGCTCAGCGAAACGATAATTAAACATATTTATTAATTATATTATAAGACAAGGGTAAATTTACTGGTAGGCTTTCTCTCAAGTTTTTTCGTTGACTTACCATATAATATTCCTTTCGGAAAACTCTATATCGATCGGTACGGTCATCGTGGATATAAACAAAGAGTATTGCATTTCTAAGGAAATGATAAATAGAAAATATAAAGGTTTCCTTCACCTATAATTACAAACGCTTTCTTTGGTCCATGTTACAGCTAGAATAAAAAAATTCCCTTATACCTCGACGAGTTTACAAAACATAATGAAAGATGGGGTATTTGAATACAAAAGAGCGGCATATTTTACGAAGTAACTAATTAGTATAACTAAGAGGGCTAATAATCATATAACTTAAACTGAAACCATTATTAATATTTGTTTTAATGTTAAAGAAACTAATAAGGTACGAAAGATCAATTACTAAATAAAGGTAAAGATAAAAATCGACAAAACTATTATAGTCTGACCTACGATGGTGAGCTAAATAGGTACCAAATGAGGGTTACTATTAAAGTACGGTGAAAGACTAGAAAAGGCTACCGTAGCCCGCCGTGTAGGACCTAATGCTATGACTAGTACCTACTTCGTTACGTGCCCTTACTTATACCATATACGAACCGAGCCCAGTCCGCGCCCGGACCACAACCGGACCGTGTTTTACCTATTATATTACGTGTATCATTACGGAATTTCTAAATTTAATAACTGATAGAATTAGCTTATAATATATCCCTTTTTTACGTGGATATTATACGGGTTACAATGTTTTGGTGGTTCAACGAGGACCGCGGTATTGACCTGTTTAATATATGGGATGGACGCGAACCAAGAACGTAACGTTAAACGTATCGTATAACGTATCGGTTGATCCGAACTTAAACTGCAGGCTCCGTATAGAGCGTCTTTTATAGAATCTTATAAGGTATTTGCCGGCTGAACTTTAAGTCTTCGACTTCATATAATGCGCCCTTCAACTTATATTATAATATATGTATATATTGTCGCTTTACCTGTATGAAATATCCTTCAACGTGTAGTATATTATATCGGATTGTTCTACCCCAAGCTACTGACGTCGTGTATCGCGTCTTTTAACAAGCTGTATAACGTATTAACAGGTTCAACACCGGGTCCCCGACGTCGTATAACGTAACAGCCAGTTAAATCTTAGGCCGCCGACGCCATATAACGCGGCCCTGATCTTGCCGTATAATATTTTTTTTTGCCGCTGATACCATATAACTTACCTTATTACCTACCGTATTTTTTGCCGTCGGCTTCATATAACGTACCATTCAACACGCTTTTTAACACCTCGTATAATACTTAACCTTTTCTGAATCATTTCCGATAATACCTACAAATACAAACACTCCTATAGCACTTAAACCTTCTTTTTTATTTCTTTTCCAACGTTAGTTATACTTTATTATTTTCCTCTTTTTCGTAGCTATTTTACCTTTACCTTTCATATCCTAATTACTCAATCCGGCCATCATATTTAACTTATTTGAGTTCCTTTATTTTTAAAATCGATACATATAATAAAACTAACTTRGACCACACCGTTACCAGCACCCTGAGTAAACATATTAAGTCGCACAGTAAATGAAAATATCCTATAATATACAAATACTTTACCATTAATTGCCTCTTGTAACATATTTGTATTACGAAATAATTTGTTCGTCTTTAATAGGAACGAAAATAAATGCGAAATCTCTCTTTTATAAGCTAAAGACTCGCATATATCGTATATTAACCGCCCGCTAAACTTCGATATTCCTTTATTTTTTTCCGAGTGTATCTGGTATAACGTTCTTGAACGAGCCGAAAACATTGGGGTAAGGTAAATTAATAAATTATCCCTAAGAAAAAACAATGTTTTATTAAATCTTTTTTCGTAGTATATTGAAAAAATACGTTCACGTACGGCCTCACCCGGTTTATGCGCCCTTTTACATTAATTGATCATTACAACCGAGGATAATAGTTATATTTTGTCTTCTGCGCGTAAACGGGAGGGAGATATCCCGGGTTATCAACTTGTTTCCCCTCCCGTTTTTTTTTATTTCCTTAATCAATTCGCCTGTTTCCGCGATATTTTCAAGATATAAAGGGGTTTTACTGTGTGGACCGTATAGGTCTTTACTCATATGACTATATATTTCCATCGCCCCTTCCTTTTGAGTCCGATATTTTCCAAAACTTTTCCATTACCTCTTGCGGTATCATTTATTTTCGGTGATAAAATTTCCTTAATCGACCGTACGTTAACATGTAACGTCTTCCCCACGTCCTTTCCTAATAAACGATATATAACTTCTAGTAGTTTGAATTTAGGAACCTTTCATTATATAATTACATAAGCCATATTTTTATAACTAATATAAGTTACGACTTATATAGTGTAACGAGCAATATTCTGGATTTAATTATATATGCCTCGATTTTATTCATATCTTCTTTATTTTTCTCTATTAACGCTCTTCGTTGACGTCTATTAACGCCGGCTATACCCTTCGTCGTTTTCTTTTTTCGGCGTTGCCTAATATCTTTAACTAGGCATAATAAGGCCCCTAAAGTTAATAAAGCCTATTTTTACTAAAACACAATAAGGATCATAATAATAAGTAGGTAAATCTTTATGAGGTTATAAAGAAAGTCATTTTACACTTGAATATGTATTCAAAAAATAGGGTAATATTTATCTTGCTCCACTTATTATATTTTAGTATGGTTTAGTCGAAAATTCTCCGCAGATTATATATAAAATAGATTATTTCGAAAACGTAAGTATCTCGCTTCTTGTAGGTTACGAAATAAAAACTCGACGCCATTATCAAGATATAGGGCTATTATAAACTTAAGTATCCCCTCATTGCACCTTAAATTTATTCAAAGCTACAATATACTAACAATTCTCCAATGGTGTCTACTTTAGCTTATTTTAATCATTTTACCTAATTAGTATAGCGTAATCATAATTATGTCCCGTTCTCACCGCAAAATTTTCTTAAACTTTAAATTTTTGGTAAGTACCACATTATATATATTTAACAATGAGAATTGATTCCGAATAAGTATCGAACAAATTCTAGAAAACAAAGCGGTCAGAAGCGGATTGTTTTCCAAATTTATATGAAATTTAAGGAATTTACCGAAAGTATTCAAAATTAAATTAAACGGGTTCGAAACCTTAATGAACTGGTACTAATTGTAAAGTCAATTAAATATTTTCCCTAAGCATTTAGTTTCAAAATTACGTAAACTTAATTCAATCAAACACCCTACTTTATACTACTTCGCCGACTATTATCGACCATTTTCTGCCGTTTTTATTTGTTACTAAATATTTACTGTCATTTCTTAAGTTAACTTAATAACTTGATGTAAATTTATTGAAATATAAATAATCGAACTACCGGACTGGTTCATGATTTCGTGTCCCTATTTACCCTTAGTATGAATAATATTTTATACTTATTTACTAAACGGTTAACATTAAACCAAGTAACCGTATAGATTCAGTTATTTAAAGTAAATCAATAAACGAATATATATGAAGAATAGTCGTATTAAAAAAAAGGCGACGTGGATGCGTAAAAAGAAATTGAAAGTTTTTATCAATACATTTAATGAAGATATTTATTGATACGTAATATATAGAAAAGAAATGTTATTTCATTTTTACGCAAAAATAAAAGATCGTTCAAAATATTTTTACCTAGTTTCAACCACGGATATCAATTAATAAAGAAGGAAATTTATAAAGCCTTTACTATATATCCTGAAATCTTTTCGAGTACATGTCGGCCATTATAAATTTTAAAATTCTCAATTAAATAAACTTCCAATGGAGACTATTGACAACCAATAAATATCGAAAGTAGCCCTTCAATACTAGTAGTTCGATTATTAAGTTAATAGAAATATATATCTAATATCGATTTGAAATGGATAGGGTTTGAAGGAGGTTTTATCGTAAAGTATAACGATTTTTTGTTACGTTATATTACGTATATACTCGATATAAATTCGAATATTCACTATAGTGTTTTTCTCATGGTAATTCTATTTCAAAACGCGAAATAAGATGTTTTTACCTGGATAACTAATTATAAGCTAATCGTAAGTTTATTATATGAACTTCTTTTTGAATAGTTTTTCATACGATAGTTATACACGGTTAAGGTAATTAATATACTTCGCAAGTTGATTTTATGATTCGTAATTAACACTTATTATCCGGCTTCAATTAGAGAACGCCTAACGCTTTCGGAAACCGCTAATAAGCGGATGTTATATCACGGGTTGTTTATTAACTGTTAGTTTGGAAATTTCGTTAAAGTACCCGGGCCTAAAATAAGGCGACTATTCGATTTTAGTAATGTTTGCGAGCTAATATGTGCCGTTTTTGTAGCGGTATCATCGGTTTTGGAGTATTAAAAAAACCCAGCATTATCCTCGATTCCGCCTCATACGCGGGACGAACACATGGTGGTCTCGTTTTTGATGACCCGTTGAGAACCTAGGGCTTACCCTTGAGATATATGACGTCGTGATATAATAACTTGACCTTTATTTAAACAAATTTATCTATATAATCCGCCGGAATTAAGGTTTTACAATATAGAAATTTATTATTCACACATTGAATATAGTGATAAAAATAGATAAAGAAATTTACAAGCGGTGTTTTTTTCAATTCAGGTTTATTATGTAATTGATGGGTAAATGTATTTGGGAGGGCGCCATAAATTTGGGGCCTATACCGCAAGTAGAATTTAATAACGAAAGGATTTCAGTGTACTTACTTTAATATTTGGAGAATCAACGAGGAATAAAAAATACAATTCTTTATAATTCGTGAAAATCGTAAACATGGAGCGAATAATACGTAATTTAAAAGACCACGTTTTATAATAGGATATTAACGAGAAAAACACATTTTGTAGATGGTGTAATTACATTAAATATATATTAATCGTTCAAAATGTGAATTTACCGATTTCATAATATTATTTTTTCCAGTTACGATGAAATCCTTTTTCATGCCGTTTCGGGATAGTTGGTTTTTATTAATGTGAGCTGATTTGTATCTTAATATATCACAATGGTGGCTTGAACAAAGGAATATATTTAAGTATAAAATATATTTTCGGCGCTTCTTTTAAGTTTACCAAATTTGTTACCAATTTTTTGTGGCCAAATATTGACTTATTCGGTTAAATTCCCAAAAGAATAATGATAAGCGTTATTGAAACCCAAAAAACATCGAACTTTCCACATAATATAAGGTAAGTTTGACTCGCGGATTACACGGATGTTTTCGTGATCGGTCAAATACCTACCAAAACCATTACAATGATACCTACATTCTTTAACTATTTAATTACAAAACTATACTTTTCAAAGTTTGAATTTATCCTTATATTCTGAAAACATCTTAAAATTCCCGAATTTTCGTTATATAATCTTTTTTAATACACGAAAAATTACCAAAAAATCACTGAAATTTACCACAGGGAAATATTTAAAAGATTCACCATTATATAATTAATATATCGTTAAAAAGTCACCGGAGATTTCGTTAACATAAAGGGAATAGTTAACTATTCGAATATCACGAACCGCGTACGAAATGCTGTTAATTTATCACGTTGAAATAAAACCCGGATACAGTAAAAATCTATCCGAATATTTAATTTTATAAACTCTTTTTTAACTTCGAGAACATATGTCAGGTCATTTTGATAAAACTTACTGGAAAATGATTCTATTCGTTCATTCTATTCAATGTTCGGTAATCGACATAAAATTGTGATTCCACTTCCCAAGTACAAAAATGCATAATACCAGTTTTAAGGTAGATGAGAAATTGACACGAACCTAACCTTTATTTTTTTATTTCATAACTTATCGTCTAAACTTTAAAAGTTAATTTCGTAATATCGAATGCAATAACTCTTCAGGTAATTTGAATAAAGATTTTTTTTCGGTGGATTTAATATAAATATAATAATAGAGTTTTTTTCCCCAGAAGAATAAGACTATAATCTTATATTTATCGAATATGTTGCGAAATGTTATTTATCTTTGTAAAAACGTACCTTATATTTTCCTCCCTTAATTCTAATCATTGTCGTAGTTAACAAAATCCGCGTTATTTTATGAAAGCTTATATCAAAAATTAACTCGAATTAATACCCCATACATTTTTTTTATATAAATGTTTCGCTAAACCCATGAAACCCGATTTAACCAGGCCCTGTATATCCCACGACCTAAGGAGTACCCTTATCGTGTGGATAATGAACCTCCCTTAATTATACACTATAAAACAATTACCGTTCACGTTTGAAATTACTTATTAATATCGTATTGAAGGTGTTTGAAAACTTATTTACCGAGTTATTCCGGAAATAATATATATCAACATCGGGTTCGACTATTTATCAACATTTCGTCAAAACTTCATTATTTGAGTAATTCAAGTATTTTACTATTACCCTTAATATCGCAACAAGATTTTGAAAATATGATATCTGAAATTACTTTATCTTTAATCATTATACCAAATCCTTACTTATAATATAATGATAATTACAACTGAAATCGGCTTWAATATTTGARAAGTAGGTATTATTAAGTAATACAATMATAAAAAATGAATMCCTGTTTATMAATATTTTCTTTAAATTATAATCATTSMTGTATAATTCCATACTTATTWCGTTAAGGTTATATAACTATAAGCTACCCAGTATTCAAAAGTTAGACTTCCTATCTTACCGTTAATCGGGAACCTTTATCTACCTGTTCGTCTTAAACTGTATATACCTACGTAAAAGGTAATAGCGGGCGGAATTTTAAACTGAGTTGGTAATAGTCCGATAAGCTAAAAAATACGTAACGCTTTGTAGCAAACCCCGCCTAATGGTTTTTTAATATCGCCTACGTTGCCTTACCATTTTAATTATAAACCTACACCAAACCGAATGAACAAACTAATGAGCCGCGATATCGAAGTAATTGGTCGCAGTTACTACGACTTTTTCACTAAAATATATAAAAGGCATAAACCTCCGTTAAAATTATATTACTATGCAGCCATTATATCAATTCTGGTTTCGCTATTAGATAACCAAAAAGTTACGTTATATTCAAAGACTTTAACTAGTTGGCAAGTTCACGACACTTTTTTTAGGATTACCGTACAATTTACTTAGCTAAAACCATTGCAATGAATTTTACGCGGATACGTAACGATACGCGAAGTTGTAAGTAATGACACTGTATAGTTGAAGGCTTATTTAGGTCTCCCGTTTAAATTAAAAGTATTCCGAGCCTAATAACAAATATTAATTTTAAGTCTTTATCGTTTATAACCAATCCTATTAATTCTCCAAATACTTTATCTGCATAATTAAAGTAGTTTAAAGTAACTTTAATATATTCGAAAAGCTTACCTATATCATATATATCTTTGGTTCCACTGGATTTAAAATACGTTATATCTGCCTATTTCATCGCCGGTATATAACAACTATATACGTAAAAAAACGTATACCGATTTTTTCTAATTTTAATCTTATCAAATTTAATATAAATTATATCGTTTTATCCATCGTCGCAACTGTAAAAGAAAATCAGTTAAATTACGCCTAAGTATAAGGTTCTCGCTTTCCCCAAATCGACAAAAAGCTAATATAAGTCGCGGTTAATTATGTTTTAAGTTTCAAGGTTTTGACTACGACCTAAGCGTTATCAACCGTAAATTCGATAACTAAAATTTATTCACTCTTTCATTATAATTAATTAATAGCCTATGCGATAGACCTTACAGAATTTTCCAAATATAAATTATCGGTTGATATCGGCTTTAAAAGGGTAAAAGATATATTTATTAAAGTTGAAAACTAGGTATTTAGCAGCAGCCTATCCTTCCTAATAACTTTAAAGTATAACGTAGAATTATTGATGTTTATTATCGATTCCTGTGATATGAGTAATATTATCGGCAAGAAAAACCTTAATAGTATGTTATAATTCAAGCTATAATATTAAGCTAAGTAGGTGCCAACTGGGGTTTATAAATAAGGTACAGCAAAAAAACAAGAAAAATCTAGAATAACACGTCGTAAAAAACCTATAGGCATGTCTAGTTCCAAGCCCGTCACGTGACCTTTCTCGTGCTGTGCACAGACCGCACTCGGTCCGCGCTCGAACCGCACCTGGACCAGATACTACCGATTCCATTATGTATGCAGTTACGTAACCTATGGATACAATGACTAATGTCCTAAGTTCATAATAAGAACATAATCAGAAATGGACTTATTACTAAAAGAGTGATAAAGAAGGACAAGGTAAATGGAGGATTAACGAGGTGAAAGAAAAAAGAAGCGAGGTTTTAAAAATTAGGGTAAAGCCCGTATTTATAGGTACAGACGAACCGGAATCGGTAATTTCTATACGTTAAGCGACACATTAAGTTGCGCGCTATACGATGATGGCGACTTGGGGTTAAAATAGCTGATACGTTATAAGTTATGTTGATTGGACGCATTATATACCACCGAAGATTAAGGAGTTACACTGGCCAATAAGTTATACGGTACGTTAAAAGACTCATTATATAACGCTGAAAGCTTGGGTTTTAACCGGCTTAAGCGTAATGCGACAAGTTAAAGAACGCGTTATACGACGTTGGTGGCCTAAGGGTAAACTAGCTTATACATTATACGGCACGTTGAAAGTTACGTTATAAGCCCGCGCACAACTTGTGTGTAGCTCACGTACTGATTGAGCACGGCCCGTGCTTCGCGTCTAACCAACGAGATACCGTATCCCTTACAGTATTGAATGAAAATTTGTGTATATTATAAAATTAAAGGAAAAGCTATTTCATTTATTGTTAGTGTGATTGGACATGTAATAAGATATATAGTATCCAGCTCAGATCCGGTTTGGGCATGGTGCGCTTATAATACGTACAAGGGCACGTAACTAGCTATATACTAACTATTCTAATAAGTTCTACACGAATGACCACTGTAGCCTCTTTTAGTTTTCCGTCTGTACCTCAATAGTAAACTCTATTTTATTCCTACTTGCCTTAGGAATTTAGGTTGTACCATAATACTCGACAATGTGCTTCGGAAACGGATTTCCACCGAATATACGTGTAAAGAGAAATGCAACGTTATTACCGTTATTCAAAGAACATAAAATTATAGGGACGAAAAGGAAACCTGAAGCCAGAAATATAACCTTAAGCCAGCCTTTTGATCAAGGTTTTAAGGTTACCTCACAGCTTAAAGACCCGTAGAATTGTAAGGGTGTAGGAGCTACAGCCTTAATTGAGTCATGTTGTGCGGCCATTTTAGTCCCCGTTTGACGCCTACTTATAGCGAGGATTTGACGGCGGTTCTAAGAGAGTGAAGGACCTGTAAAACACATATATCTTAGTAAAAAACCTGAAGCTATGGGGAAGATATACTTTACAACTCGGTAAGGAATATACTTCGAAAGTGGAAAAACGAGCCAACTTTTTGCCACGGACCGCAGGCCGCCAAAGTATATATATATATATATATAAGAAGGTACACCACTAAGCGGATCGTATTCCGTATGATGTTTTCTGAAAATATCCAAAAAAATGTATACAAGGTAAACTCGAACGCCTCAATGAGTGCATGAGGCGCGGGTATATGTAGTGACGGCTTGAAGATAAATGGAATATAAAAAAATAAAGCGTTTATATTCAAGAGCTTATAATGAAGCTCTAGACCTTAAAGAGGAAAATAAATAAAATTTAAAGTGTGCAAGTTTAAGCTTAAGAAGTTATGTTGTGATAAATAATAAGGGACAGAATCGATGGTTATAACGGTTATTCTCTATATGTACCACTGCGCAGGCGGTGCGCCGGGCCAAAGACGATCTTCATAGCCAAAAAGAGATCGCCGGACAAGAATCAAATGGTGATAGAGCCGATTAGTGATGTTTTGTGGAATAAGGTGCATGTGAATTGATGGTGTTGAGAACAACTAGACTTGAAATTTTTCTTAGAAGTGGGCACTTTTAGGGTTTACAGTGCAGGCCCCCTACATATCTTAACAAGTTAATTCATGCACCCATGTCGAGAAAGTTGATGTCAGTTCGAAGATTTGGTTTTACATAAGTTATAGGTAATGGGAACTGGTACTATATAGTTACGAGACATACGAAACAAGCGATGAGAAATTATCACGTTTCTTTCATTGTCATTGTAACTGTGAATAAAGTTACCACTATTACTATAATCAGTATTGAATTCAGGTTAGATTTGATAACATTTCCTATCGTTGTTAAGCCCACAAGTACGTCTTTTCAATTGAGGTATTTGAATAGATTCAATTATGTACCCCTCTTCGAAATATAGGTATATACCTGCTAGAAGAATTGGAGGTTTTCATGGTTATGAACCTTGCTAATGAAAAAGTGTTCTTATTATGACTCGCAATAAAACTTTTACCAAGATATCTCGTTTAGCATACAACTACCAGAAAGTATACCTATAATAAAGAACTCGCAAGAAATATACATTAATACGTCAAATAGGAAGAATTGATTTAATTTCCACAAGCTTACGATAATTATCTTGCCATCTGGAAGTCTACAGATCCGATTACGAGGCCTTTTATTCAAATGATAAAGTTCTTCCCTATTTATAGCATTCAATACGTTCAAATTAACTTTATCATTATCCAGTATCTCATTACGATGAATTTTTTCCTTATTAATGTATTGATACTTTATATAATTCAAATCTGGAGTAATTATTTGATAATATTTTTCCATTTACATTACTAATATTATTTCTATGTAAAACGTTTCACAAAATAATTTAATGTTAAGTCATTCTAAATTTTAGACCACTTAATAAATATTAGTTTGAAACAACTGTTCACTGCTTCTATAACAGAATAGTCACTAGTCCAGTGGGTAGTAAGAAAATAGATGAAAATAGTAAAAAATACCATTATTTTTCACATATAGTATACCCTAATCACTTCGATCACTTTAATTTTATTGATTATAGATCATTTGAACGCTAAAAAAATTCACCTTTAGGCTATTGAGATTCTTAATTCTATATCTAAATTTATAGTGATCAATGATTGGAGATAATTCGCCTATTTCATCATGTTTTTTTAGATGATAATATGATGTTGTCTAACATATTTAATAACATATATCGTTTATTGGATAAAATTGTTAAATTTTTTTGTAAGCAATGAAGTTTAATTTTCTTCAAGCAAATCTTACGTTAAAATTTCATTAAATCAAATTTTCTTTTGAAATAGCATTCAATTGCACCATAATGAATTCAATTAGCCTTATAGATGGTTTACTTGCACCGACTCAAATTGACCACAGTTTGTGGGATTGACTGCATATCTAATACCGTTGGCCCCTATTCTAAAGTTGGAAAGAAGCCATAATAATGAGCCATACAAATTGGCGCACTCACTGGCTAGCAGTTTTCCAAACTTAGAAGTAACAACTTTATAACCAATTTTAATATAGTATCCATTACATTAACCGGAGTGATTCCAGTCGATTTCGTTGTACCGATAAATGCCTACCATCACTATTTAATGCTTATTAGTTTAAATACAAATTAGAAAGTTAGAGAAAAAAGTTACTTTCCTGGTTTTATGCTTGGTTTAGATAAGTTAAAGGAACGGTTTTTAAGAAACCCCCTATAATACTATATCATGATTCATGGTAGCAATTAGGAAGAACCTCTAGATTGTGTTATTTTTACCTGTAATTTGGGAGAAGGAATTGGTAGTGTCGTATCAAACACTAAGAAACTATTGTTCAATCAGTTTTATTAAAAAATGTTGAGACTAGCCGCGTGAAAGTTGCAAATATCGATAAGGCATCAAGGTGTCAAACATTAAATTGAATACTACTACAGCTATTACTGATCGAAATTTCAAAACGCAAAAACAATTAATTTTTACTACCTCAAACAAATGAGAATTTCAATGAAAAACCTTACGACTAAAATTTACTTCACATTACTTTTTCCCCCATACATCGTGAAATCTTCATTATGATTCATTTCAAATACATTAGAAATATCAGAAAAATTCACATCGAAGTAATTTATAAACTCAATCGGCTGCTTTATAATCGATTCAAACCCAACTGCAACCACTGAAAGACCTCGAGTTCTTCAAGAATTTTATGAATGGTTTGGGAACAGGATATTGAATATGTGTGAAAAGACTAAGAAGAAGTTAAAGTAGGATGAAAATTAAAGTATATACTAGAGGAATTGAACTCTCCGCGAAGAAAAAAGAAATGAAGCCAATTGAGCAAACGTACTCTTCAAATACACCACATAGAAATATCCCAAATAGACTAAAATAAAGGGAAAAAAAATCGCTGGAAATACCATGCTTTCACGCCCTGATATACGTTTTTAAGGTTACGCCTAAATTTCTATCTGATTCTTCAACCCTTTTCTCCAAAGCTTTTAACGGTTTAATGCTGATAGCTACACAAAATAGATTAACCCACATAGGGAAAGTCCTTAAATCCACTGATTAACTGAATAAAAACTTATTCGATCCCCTTAAAAATAAGAGAATTCTGACCAAATCACTCGAGTAAACCTTTAAATTCCCATCTTCTAATCCCCTCCACACTTTCAGATTTCACAAAAAAATCAAGAAAGGTACGACTTCACGTATAATCGTATTATTGGTTCGACCCCTAGCGAGTTACCTTCAAACTTAGCCAAATGTTACTATTATGCCCATTGAGACCAATTCCACCACTGGTCGAGTAATTTAAAGGGTCACTAGAACGAGTACATTACTATTTCTTTTCATGATATCCTTGTAGTTGATATGAATTGCGCGGAAATCACTGCGTTCGTCTCTGTAGAAGAAGAAAAAAGTATAACGGTAACCCCTACAATCTGCTAAACTCTAATTTACGCCGGTGTTTAAAAATCAGCCGCCGAATGACGGTAAAGCTTGCGGGGTTTTAGTCGTTGTTTCCTAGCATACTTACCGTTTAGGTCAAGGACTACTACTTTTGGAACTAAATGAATTAATTATCTCTCCAGAATATATACAACGGTTTTAATAGTCCTATAGAATGAAATAATGACTTTTCCCAATATCATACAAATCAACATATTATTAAGTGGTTTTACATGTTAAATTATAAGCAATTATCGGAAAGTAGGATAACAATTTTTTAACTTGATGTTTTATATGCTCATATTTTTCTACCAAGCAATGGAGAAAGGAGAAGTTAGGGACGACATATACTGCCAGTAGGTTCAGCAGCTTGTTACGGGCTTCATAGAGTTTGACTACGACTTATAATTTCTTAACGCTATGTTTGTAAGGAATCTTAACTAATTACGATCCTCGTTAATAATTATAATAATAATGGCTCCGGATTCAACTGATATATACCCAAAATCTTCAAAGTATAACAACGATGAAAAAGACTTTTTCAATACGTATTACAACGACCATAGGTACAGAAGGTTCAGTTATTACAGTTAACCGAGAGTTCCAGACTTCAAGGTGTAATGACTAAGCTACATACGGAGGAAAATACTTATTTTCGTGAAAATATGCAAATCAACTACGAAAGTTTACTTTCAATACCAAGATATATTTGATTGACGGCTAGTAAGACTCCTGGAGGAATCGTTCGATCTTTTTCGAATATAAATTGAAACAAGTAATATATTATAAATGATAAATTTTCTTTTTGAATTCGAAATGCCTTTCATAACTTATAAAACTTAAGGATATAGAGGTTAAAGAAGAGAAGAATAAGCTTCAAAATATCGGCTAGTACGAATAAACTAAAACAAGTTTGAAAACAATACAATAGTTCGCTGATCAGGAATTTTAAATAGTTTAACTAGTGAAAGCCCTCACTGTTATTATGTCGATAAGGAATCTTGCCTAACAAACCTGTTTAATGTTCAAGACGCTGGCGCGAATCAATTATTTGAAGGTAATATACCCTTTATTAGCGCAATATAGTATTTGATGAAAATATTCTCGTAATTCGTATCATTAACAATAGATAATTTTATTATTATGAAATAAAATTATACGGATTCTAGAAAGATCAAAGTTATACTCTAACATCTGGAAAAAAATTATTCTACTAGGATCGATAATGTTTGCTACAATCATTAACCCTATAATTTTCCATATCCTATATTTTTTTATCTTTTTCTACCTTTATCATAAAGATATAGAACGATTTGGCATTTGGGCTAAAATTTAAATTTATAAACTGGCCAATTTTAAAAGAGGCCAGAGGTTCCCATTTATTTATCAATAGGGGCCTTTTTAGTTCAATCTTCAATTCCAAAAATCAACGATAATAAACCTAAAAAAAAGGTGAACTTCGTTAATTACATCACCAGTCTGACTAACAGGCAACTAGTAGGCTATATAAATTTCAAAAGGCAACTAGTCACGGATATATGGATTTACCAGCCCTAAAGATCATTAAATACTCTTGCCGTTGTTGCTAAAGATACTATCAAAAACTTTCAAGTTGTAAGTTCACGTTGAAAAACAATTAAAATTTTGATTTCAACGTTTTCTTGTATTGTTCTACCTATATAGTAAGCTTGTATATTTCATTGTTTATTTCGTAACAATTTTTTACGACGCTAAGTCTTTTGAAATGGCTACGGCGAAAGAAAAATGGGAGGAATTACATACTTAATATATTAATATGTGTCTAGTTCCTCTCGACCTACGTAGTTATTATATTAGTATAAATTTCATTCCAATATAATTGCTAATTACTATTAAATCGATATTTGTGTAGTATAGAAAGGTTTTTGTGAAGGTTTATTAGCATATTGATAAGGTCGAAAGGGTGTACCCTTTTGGAAGCTCTCATGATATCATTAATTTAAAAATTATTTATATTAAAAGTTATAAGTCACTATTTTAAATACTAATAGATATTATTAACGATATTATTATATCGTATGGTTGTCAATCAAGTTTATGGTCATTGGAAACCTACCCACCAATGACGCCGAAATTATGACTATTGTTAAGCATGAAAAAATGTATGTTTGCATAAAGCAAAGTTTTAAGGAATTAATGATGAAATTAATACACCATTAGATTAATGATGCTCTTATTACCAGGTATAGATTATCGACAACATATATGCCATTCTTACTTTTTAAAGGTGAATTTCTTACCTAACAATAAACTAGGACGATGGGATACATATAATAAAACATTTAATATCGCTTACCTAAATGTAATTGATAAAACTACTAAAGATTCTATTATTTTCCATATGAAATGAGTTAAACCGTATGAAAATCTCATACATCCCATGAAAATCTTGTATTTGTATACCCTCAAACTAAACAAATTAGCTAATACAATCAACCATGCCGATTATAAATAAATTGATATAATGTCGACTGTATAAAAGATTACCAAAGAAGAGAATCCATACTGAAGAGGAGGATGGTAACGAAGATCAAGAACGTGAAAAGCTATTTCCCACAGCGTAGGTTTCGAAAAAATAATTCTTATAGAAAATTACCCTGAAATTTCATATTAACGGTATTATTGACAAACACGGTAATCCTTTGGGTGAAACTACCGGGTGGAGATAAACCGCTTTCTTTACGATGTAATATTTAATTTATGCTTTAAACTTAATTTAAAGGTTGAAATATCGTATTTTGAAGTAAGAAAAATTGGTAAGGTTTAAAGCATGATTATTTACTAACTTTACGAATCGTTTTAGAAAATAGTATAAGGATATCGTAATGAGGATAAAACCTGAATATGGACTTCATCGCATATAATGCAAAAGATTAGGTGAAGTTTAACTGTTGTAATAGTTACAAATTTAACTATTGAACTAAACAGTAAGTTATTGCTTAATATCTGTGATATAACCCAAGAATATATACAATCATTGACTAATTCGTAGCGGATAATATTTTTAAAATATCCGGAAAAAAAAAGGAATATGTTCTCATCTGGTACGGCAAAATGTTATATTCAAACATTATATGGACTAGAAGTATCAGGTCTTCAATGATTTTTAAAAAATGAAACTTATTTAAAAATGAGTTGGACATTACAACTACAACGTTTGAACCGTATTCATTAGTTTGGTGGGGAGAAAACTTCATTAACACTGATATGAAAATTAACTTTACCTTTCTCCTCGAAATTAATAAATTAGTGGGAGCCGAATAACGTGTTATCTAAAGGTTAGATTTTTGGAAGTGGAAGTTGATTGAGATGTTAGGTAAATATATGCAACTTAATATTAAAAAATCGTAAATCTTCATTTATAATGGAAAGGCGAATGACGATATTTGTTACAAATGTATCCACTTACTCTAAAAAGAGTAATTCACGAGCCCGACAATGATTTACCAAGTAAAAAAAGTGAGATTATCACTATACCTGAAGAAAACGGCCTATGCATCTTATATTACTGTATAATGCTAACTGGAGTCATTGTATGAAGTGTATATTAAGGTACAAATAAAAGATTTTTGAGTTAAGTATTGTGATAGTTTGAATGAAAAGTTCCACGTTGAATAAACAATTTGAAATAATATTAATATACTTTCGTTAAACTTGATGGAGGGGAAGTTTTTATTCTTTTCCATTTGTCTTGTCACGAATAACACTAATTTTATATCGTACATTAGGTTCATCATAGAACTCAACGAGAAATGCTTTGATTTGTAATTTACTTTTACCAGTAACCCTATATATGGAATATTCGTTCAATGTAGAGGTATTATACGAAGCGTGTTAACTTTCTAGGTTTACAGAATAATATCAAGCTTTGACTTCAGTCTGGTACCTAACGACATGTTAAAGATTCTCAGTAAATAGCTAGGATTGCTACCGATACCTGAATAAGGTTATCTAGACTCCCGGAACTTATACGAGTGTTTATCAAAGCTATGTATTATCAAAAACAAAATGACAAATGAATATAACAGCTTCAAGGAATTTGTACAAATCTCGAAAAACCGATGAATTCCGGTACATCAATGCCAATATAATGGTCTTACGAAGTAAGCCCAAGCCGGTTGGCGTGGCCACCATCAGCTGATGTTAGTTAGTCCTCTTGACCGTTGCACCATTTCAAAAGCACTAATAATCCAGACCTTTTGGATGAAATGTCTTGGAAAATTTGAAAACAGCTAGGGTAATAATAGTAACGATGGTAACGACAGTAGGTAAACCTATTGCCAAAAGGTACACAATTGTTAGAATGCGTGATACGCGAAAGCCTATAGTGGAAAATTGGTGCATGGGAGTTGGGGAATGAAAAAATCGGAAAAGTGTGATATTGGGCCCTAATAAATATTAGTTTCAATATAAATTATCAGGAATTAACCAAGGCTTGGATTGTAGATTCAGAAGGGATTTCATAGGTTCCCACCAATTGATAACTAGCCTCGTTAACATACAGACACATAACAAAAAGCTGCCAGTGTTCAAAGAGATATTAATTGAAATATTAGTCAACTATACATAAGTTCAGATGATCTGTGCAAACTGCAGACTAATTACAGTTTCTGGGATTGACTATACGTCTAATTCAATATGTATCAATCCCTAAATATGACACATGCCAAAGCGTTTAGCTATACAAATGAGCCAGTAGACCACTAGCAGGTCTGCTAAACTTGGAAAGATCAACTCATCAACCAATTTCAATGCATTACAAGTTATTTAAAAGATAGTGATTCGAATCGACTACATCGCAACGATAAAGAGATACTATTATTTTTGAATTTGGCGTTAATTCATTCCGCTTTCTGACCACTAAAACAATGTGCGTATGTGAAATTGAATGTTCTCTTGTAATATAAAAGTTTTTTTTTTTTTTAGTTTTTTTTCTTTTCTTTTAGAATAATTGGATTCCAAAAACCAATAGTACTCTTTCATGCGTAATTATCAAACGTACTTTAGAAACTCAAAATTAATTGACGATATATGGAAAAACACCTAGTTCACTAGAAATTGAAAACCGCAAAAGATAGCTAAGTTATATGGAATCTAAAATTATCAATCCTACGCGTAAATCAAAGACGTCTTCTAAGGCTACAAACATCTTTCTGTCAAAGAAGAATTGATTATATTTCGTATACTCAACACGCCAATATTTCCTTCCAATTAATCATAGTTTTGAACGCGTATTGAAGGTTATGTTTTTTAACACTGAAAATAACTATTTTAATAATCCAATAACCTATTTCAATTATTTCAATTTAATTGGTTTTCTTATGGTTAGAGCTATAAAGGTATACCAAGTAGATTGCAAATAGAGTGAACAATGAAGATCATAAGGATAACTAGAGAAAGCTATAGAGGTTCTTCATACAGAACATATTTTTATGGTCTAGGAAAGGCGCGTTATGTATACAGTTATATAATATATAAACTTCGTAGCTAATAACATAAATCTTAAATCAGTACGATTATGACGAAGCTTAATTTGGTTTTAGATTAAGCGATTATTTATTGTTACTAAAATCAACAAAATTATGAACAATTACTAGGCTTCAGAAGTTTTATATCCTTAAGTCATGTAACCATTTCCATTTTTACTTGAAAAATATAAAGCCATTTGGTGTTAACCTTAACGTTAACATTTACGCTTAACATTTACGCCAATAAACTGGTTAAGAACGGCTAAAGTTTTCTCCTCACCTTTAAGTAGAGGTACTTATAGTTTTATCTTTAAGACCTAGAGGCAGTATTTTGAAATCTCACGAAGCTGGAGATATAGTAACTACATCGTCGCTTTAATTACGTCATTGTTAATAGGCTATATAAAGTCATACCATTGATATAGTATAAAGATGTCAAGTTCTTTGCTTTAAAATACATCGAATAGATTCTTTACTATTGCGAAATACATACCTAAACCTTTCGGATATTTAAATTTTAATTCAATTACGACAATGACTTTATCTACAAAGTTTTTGTTAATATGGTTTTATTTGGATAACAAGCCTGTTTCCTTGGTCACTTACCCTGTAATGTTTTTTTACGGAGTTAAGTTTTTCAAGTTTTGATTGGCAAAGGATATGTGAGAAACTTTAATGATGTTGTAAATTCTCATATACTTAAATCAAGCTAACATCGTTTTTTACGATACCAGTACTAACTCTACGGCGGTGGGGTTTTAGTGAAATGCTATGATAATAGATATCTAGTGTAAATAAGTATTTATAAAAGCCAACTAGAATATTTAAATGGTTAAAAGGGTACACACATTACTTCATAAAGCGTAAAACATCCTTACGCTGGAGATTGTAAGCATTCCGAATTCGGAGGTAGGCCTTTAGCTGGCGGTAAAAGGCCTGAATAATATTGTAGGCCCTGAAGGCCTAATAACAACACTATTGGTTTTTGAAGCGCATCCACATTTTATGAATGAATGTCCGCTATTAACAAGTACAGAGGAACAAGCTGTGATATATATCAAAACACTAAAGGAATTGCAGATGGAATCGACACGCCGCCAAGTTAACGATACTTTTAATATAAGGAAAAGATAAACAATTATCGACATACTTGCTTTGTCGTTGCAAAGTAAAGTCCTCTTATAGCGGAAGCCGGCTAAATAGTAAGGAATATACAAGACTTTAGGTATTGCTAACTTTGAAAAAGTTGTTAAAACTATTAACAATCTTACGACCATTCGTATTACCTAGGTTGAACCTTATATTAAGTTTATGACCGATGCAAACCTATAACCTAAACAACTGAGTAACCAGAACCTTGTTTACTTGTTATCACTAAACAAAAAAAACGTCGTCAGCGTGGACGACCCTGGAAAAAAAAAGTTGAAGGGGAGAAGTATACAACCGGTCGCATTTATAATACTACGTGGGAAAACATGAAAGAGGAGAATAACGAAGACTTAACACTAAAGATTCAAATCTAAGGTATAATTGAAACCAACGGTAAACTTTGAAAGAAAACAATTTATAATAATACTTGGGTAAACAGGAAAAAGAAGGATAACAAAGACTCAATACTAAAGCTTCGAGTCTAAGGTATTATAAAACCACCGGTAAACCTTAAAGGAAATCGATAAAGCTAAAATTAACAAACTATTAACATAGGTAATTAAATAATTATTTTTGAAACCAACTTCAATCTCTTAAACCTCAATGTTATAATCTTTCAGTTAATGATTATCCACAAGGTTAAAGGCAAAGTTAAAGGCGGCCGTACAAAAAATCACGCCTAATTTCTTAGAGATGCAGCGATAAGTATAAAAATTAGATCATTACGTAATTGTTAACGATTCAAACTATTAATTAACGCTTAATAGTTGCTTTAATAATAATTTTGTTAGTCAAAACCAAAAAGAAGTCGATTTTTAATAGCCGGGATATAATGTTCTCCTATACGCAATTAATAATAAATTTTCAATAGACTATTCCATTGAAATTTCCCTAAGAATAACGGCCTATCCATATTTTAGGGACAGGAGTGATATATATCAAACAATTGTAAAGATTAGTTAAAACATGAGTTCAAGAAATTCTAACCAACCAATTATACTTAAACTCATGGCTAAAAATAAGTTTTACAATATATAATATGTGCCTATAAGTAACGAAAAAAAAGAAACTTTAGCTTGGTAGGTATAGAAACTAACAATAAATTTGCCATTAAAATGTATAGATTTATAGCACCAGAATAATAAGTTATTAAAGACTTGGAGGTTTAGAATTGTAAGACGTTCATAAAGTTGGGAAAAGGTAATCAAATTAATTTTAATAAATCGTTAATGAAAATAACTGTTTTTAATATTAGTTATAGATTTATTCAGAAAAACTAAGGTATTAACTGAGCTATAATAGACAATAATAACGTAAATATGGCCCAACAATACCTGATATAACGTGCCTATAGCAGTTATATTACCTTTTTATGCTAACTCAAAGCTTTTGGCGAGCTTTTTCTCGCGTCGTAAGTATTAATCGTAATATTTAACGACATGAAGGACTTAATAAAAGGCTTCAATGATAGATATAAAACCTGAACTAAAGAATTATTATAGTTTTAATCGATCTATAAGAAGCCAAGTTAATAAGCTTTACGGATAGGGTTTTTACAAATAATACCAACCTAGCTTTACAGATTCTCTTTTTAATTACCCTCTTGAATAAGGATAGGAGGAAGGATTAGTTCGGTATCAGCAGAAGTCTTATTCATTATACCTTTGTAAAATGATAGAAAATTAAATGGAATATACTAAAATTAAAATTTACAACGTGATAATAGGCTTTAATATAAGTATATCATTATGAAAGATCTGTACAGTAATCTTGAGGAACTTAAAGATCCCTCATATTTCCGTAGTGATTGGTACCGAATCAAAAAGTCTGTTAGAATTCCTTTCGAAACTCGGAAACACTAGCGAAAAAAAAACTGATAATCGACGTGATATCAATCCGCGAAGCCTATAAAGGGGGAGAGATTAGGGAGTTCCATTGGGTCAATGAGAATGATAATCCTACGAATTCAATAGAGAAGGTGATATGAAATAAGGCCTTATAAGGCGTTTTAAAGAGAAATAGTTTAATTATGCGTATCGAGGGATACGTCAATAGGTCGCCCGGAAAGTTTAAATTATATTAATGTGGTGAGGGATATGTTTTCAAATTAGAAGACTGTTATGGGTTTAAAGATGGTGACTTATGAAATTCGCACGAATGTATTAATTGCTTACTTAGGTTTGTGGTGAAATAACTTTTTATAGGATTTAATTAATTCATGCCTCGAATCTGATGGGAAACTAACGGTAATTGAGGTTAATTTGAGTAAAAATGAATGTAATTCGATTTGGAACTTAATTGAAATTTATAGGGGTCTAGCTAGTTGACCAAATCATAAGGCAGCACCTACCGGACAAGATTTTTAACCACACTGGTATACGCCCAAAAACTAAAACTCTGCTAGTGTTGGAATAGTAGGAATTGCAACGAAATAGGTTAACTTTACTAATAGTCAAGTGAATTATACCAACTGAAAGATGATTGTTGTATTTAACTACAAGTTAAGTGCAACATGACTTCACTTCACACTTGGGCATGAGTTAAGAAATTGGCCATACAAATTACTTCGTAGACCAGTAAACTGACTGCCAAACCTAGAACAATACATCCCCCACTTGACCACGCAATACTATTGTTACTTTGACCAATCGAATCTACAATATTTCAACGTCTAAAGCACTACCAACACTTTGCCTATATATATTATACGGGAAGATCGTCTCAGCCCTTTAAAGAGGCGTTTATATCGTCTTTCTGAGCCATAAATTCTAAAGTAATTTTTAGGTGTATGAATCCGATTGCACTCCGCTTTTTCAAATTATATAATTAATTTAGGCGTATTGATCATTATAGTTATATAAGTTTTTATTCCTCTAGTTATATATCTCCTCCGTATTTTTTTCAACTTCGTCGTTTTCGAAAACATCTTCAACTCTTTTACCGTTTGCCTCGTTTACCACTAGTAAATGTATTTTTCTAATCGTATATTAACCCTAAATATTTTTCACCACATTCTTACTTGTATTTCTCAGAGTTCTTTTTCTAGATTTCCCTTGAGTGATTAAAATGATATAATTGGATAGCTCATGTCTTTTAAGAATAATATAGGTTACAGCTTATACAATTTAATGAAAAATATCACAAACCTAACTATAAAGGCTATTTATTCGCTTATGTATTATTAGCCAACTCTATATAGGCTATTGTAAATTCAATCGATTGAAAACGACRCAAAGAYTGTACTTATATCCATYMAGTTAACCGGGTGTCAATAAACGTATTATAATACTTTATATACCGCCTTAAGAGCCTCTTTCCTCACACTGCTACATATTATCCATCTTCTTTGGATTTTTCTAATATCCGCACCGCCTAATGTTATCTTYTTTGATCGGCTTGGCCTAATTCTCGCCCCGCCTTACATTAATCTCCCTCGTTTATATTACTTAAACACGCACCGTTTCACATCGCCCATTCCTGTTAACC
>JASMMZ010000010.1:13714997-13753419 GCA_038502455.1 Anisogramma anomala | reverse complement strand
AATATTAATATATTCGTTACTCGTTTTAACTATTCTTGCTTCACTTAATCCCAAACGTTATTATTACGTATCGTGACATATATTATGAACCACTTCGTTAACGGGAACTTGAAGATACCAATAGTAAAATCCATTCTCATACCTACAAATCAATCTGCATATCCTCTAACCACTCCTTTCATTACGTTCTCACAAATATAAAAAACCTCATGAACAACCTTTCGTGCGTCTTTTTTTTACCCCTTATACGATAACTTCAACTTTACTAACGGATATGGTAACTAGGGGCTATAAGCCGCCTTCCCTTGGTATATCGAACTCGACCGATTTATAGATTATACTTACAATATGATATAGAACCACAGTCATTTTAACGCTGCAAATATCTTTTACATCTTCAAAAAAAAACGAAAAAAAATTGCTTTGGATTATTTAAAATACTACGCTACCTTTAGTACCATATCTTAAAAAGTAATGAAAATGGGGAACATAAGGGTTTTCTTCAGCGTCCTTACAGAACTTTAACGAAATATTGAAAAGTTTTTCCTACGATTCGTTTTTATTAAAAAGATACAACTAAACTCCTCTGCTATTTAATTGATAAATAAAACCATTACAGGGTTAGTCATAAGTTATACAGATACGAACGTTAAAAATGAACATCTTTTTAACATAGTAATACCAAGTTTACTTTATTTTTTAAACGTAGCTCTTTTACTGTATACGAGACATAATCTATATATAGAGTTAAAAAATCCCCTCATATTTCCTATACAGCTTTATAAAATACTTGAATTGGAAGCCCAAAGATAATCGAAAATGATATAACCACCTAGGATAAAATCGTGCCTTTTGATAACAACCTTTGAGTATATGGTTAAGTCGTAGATATGGATTTAACGACTTAAATTATTTCTTTTATAAAGGTTCAAATTCCGTTCGCTTTTTGGACAATGATCATAGGGTTCGAACCATAAATAAATGGCATCGGCTCTAATTTTATGACGATGGATGCATTAAATTTTATCTAAATATATGATACGTTCGACTGATACAATACGTTTACTACTCAGCTTTAGCTAGCCGCCACACTATATAGGTGTACACGACGCCTCCTTATTATTATAACTACTGCGAACCCTTTCCCTCGGTATACGAAGATTGAATAACGGCCCTTAAAGGGATAGAGAGTGAATATATACGCGTTTGGAAACACCGATTTTGAAAAAAAAAAAAGTTTCCAGTTAGTATACGATACAACATCAACAGAATGACGACAATTTAACCCAACAAGACTTAACCACATCCAAAACTATTAGAATCAATACCCGCTTATCAAGAAGTGTCCGGACATTGAAACTATACTATATTAATATATGTCAATACTTCGTCAATATTAAGAAGACGCGACCGGCACTCCTTATAAATATTCCCAGAAATAATGGTTATATAACTCCGCTAAACACTAATACTCCGTTACTTAACTAGCTTCCTGCGAACTCCACGCCATAAAAAGTAACCAGGCCAGGCGATACCCAGGGAAACGGCGCTTTACAGGATATTTTAAGTAAAGATCTCGCATTTTCTACCACAGAAACCTCGATCATAAAAGGCGTCATATCTGATAAGTCTGGTTCCCAGATCGGAAAGAAATAGATTATAGGTTACAAGTTAAATACATTGCTATACCTTTCATTCGTGGTTATAAGAAACTAACTTAAAATATTTTTAACCCTAATAACTAAGGCCCAATTAATACTAACGGGCGTAACTAAAACCTTAAACAACAACGGGTCCTCTCGCCCCCCCCCCCCCCAGGAAATTCGGCTACTATTATGGTCCAAACCACGATAGGAAGCCAAGTGGTTTCTAAATGAAGTTAAAATTGAGGTACAGCGGAAGACTAGAAGAGGCTATAATGATCTTTCGTGCAGTACTTATGTGTATGGCCCGTGTATAGTTAGTTATGTACGATTGTATATGATACTTGCGKAACACACCTAGATTGCGACTGGATCGTGCTCGGGTTTGGTWTTTTATATCCCGCTTCGCATATATTGACGTAACCAATAGATGTAGTAACTCTAAGCTTAAGTTTGTAATAAAACTTTAGAATTATGGCATCCTCCTGGCGAAATATTTAGTACCAGCCGTATTCATTTAGTATGTGGGCCAGGCGCGAACCGGTCACGGACCATATAATACGCATTTTAAAATTTCGTGTAACGTATAAGCTGAATTGATCTCTGGACGCCTATGTTATATAACGCATCTCCAAATATACTGTTTAACGAAGAAGCCGTATAAATTATAGGCTATATATGTTATATAATGCGTTTCCWATCGAGCTATATAACGTATAAACCGTATTYATCCCGGTTWACTTACTTCATATAATGTGTTTCTTAATACGTCGTATAACTCGCTTCCAAACGCACTATATAACATATAACTTCTATCGATTCTGGTTTGTTTACGCCTATAAAAACCACACATATTGTAATTATAAAATCATCCMTTCTTGTCTTTTYACTTCGTTAATMTCCTTCAGCTTTACCGGTTTTATTACGTTTTATGATAATAGCCTTGACCACAATCTTCGTCTTAAATATATGTTATAGCCTTTGTTTGTTTATCACCATTTTTTAACTTATAGGCTTTTTACGTTATTANGGAAGACTAGAAGAGGCTATAATGATCTTTCGTGCAGTACTTATGTGTATGGCCCGTGTATAGTTAGTTATGTACGATTGTATATGATACTTGCGTAACACACCTAGATTGCGACTGGATCGTGCTCGGGTTTGGTTATTTATATCCCGCTTCGCATATATTGACGTAACCAATAGATGTAGTAACTTTAAGATTAAGTTTGTAATAAAACTTTAGAATTATGGCATCCTCCTAGCGAAATATTTAGTACCAGCCGTATTCATTTAGTATATGGGCCAGGCGCGAACCGGTCACGGACCATATAATATGCATTTTAAAATTTCGTGTAACGTATAAGCTGAATTAATCTCTGGACGCCTATGTTATATAACGCATCTCTAAATATACTGTTTAACGAAGAAGCCGTATAAATTATAGGCTATATATGTTATATAATGCGTTTCCTATCGAGCTATATAACGTATAAACCGTATTTATCCCGGTTTACTTACTTCATATAATGTGTTTCTTAATACGTCGTATAACTCGCTTCCAAACGCACTATATAACATATAACTTCTATCGATTCTGGTTTGTTTACGCCTATAAAAACCACACATATTGTAATTATAAAATCATCCCTTCTTGTCTTTTTACTTCGTTAATATCCTTCAGCTTTACCGGTTTTATTACGTTTTATGATAATAGCCTTGACCACAATCTTCGTCTTAAATATATGTTATAGCCTTTGTTTGTTTATCACCATTTTTTAACTTATAGGCTTTTTACGTTATTACGATCGACGTTTATAACGATTCAGGTGTAAGTTAAACTATTACTAGCACACCAAATAATAACGATTAACCTTAAATTAAGGTATATCTTCCTCTTATATGTTATAAACCTATCTCTAGTTATATTATATAGCGCTCTAGTGTTATAAATGAAATTTTTATGTTCGGCGATTAAAATAACGTTGAACGTCCTATATTATCAATTCAAAATACTCATATATTTCTATTTGTCGTTTATAAAATTTTCATATATCCTTGGTTTTTATTAAAATTTACCGCATAGAAAGTTATTAAGTTTATCGTATAGTATACAATAAAGTACGTTGAAAAATAAAATTTGTAAAAAGTTTGATCGTATATTATTACGTAATTGCACTGTATTTATAACATTAATTTAATTTGATTTTGCCCTTCAAATATACGTTATTACTGCAACCTCTTATAGCATTTAAAACCGGTGTCTATACTCTATTTCGTACCCTTCAACGTTAAATTAATATATCAAGTTACAAGCCAGTTATCTTTTTTACTTTACTACAGTTAATTAATTAACTTATGTAGTTTATTAATCTCGTTGGTATTTAGCGCGGTCCCAACATTCCATGGTATAAGTTACTATAACTTTAGCTATACACCTTTACTATCCCCTTTTTATAGGCTCGTCGTTCCCTAAATCGCTTTTATTTTCTTTCACCGTCTTTTCCGCTTATTGGGACCAGACGCCTTCAATTCATCATATATTGATTCGAAACGTTTTTGCAACAGATACGATTGATACCCGCCATAAAGACTTGTATATATTGAAGAAAAATCACTAAAATGATATATTTAAATAAATTTTGCCTTTTGAAATTAATATAAGTTCTAGCATATTAACCGCAACAAACGATATTAGAGGCTAAATTGTAAAAGCTCTCTATCTCAATGTATCATATTAGTTAAATTTAGACATAAACTAGTTGATTGAACCGATCGAAAACGAGTTAAAAATGATATAGGTATAAAACGCGTTATTTAGGGAAAAATTAATATATTAATTTCTGATATATCCGGTTGAGAAGGCCTCTTCCTTGCCTTGTTTCGAGTTATTAGCATTCAGCGGCCTTATTTAATACTCGCTTTGTTTAAAGTTATCCGCTTTCGTCGATTTTGCTCAATTTCCGCCTTAGCTCATATTAACCGCTCCAAACGACATTTTTAACACTCAACGCGCCTCTCGTCGTCCGTACTCGTAAACCTGTTTTAAATTTCAAGTATAATTATAATAAGATTCTAAACGTTATCATCGATATTGTTCAAAGGATTACGATAATAATAATAAAATTTTAATAGGAATATTTAGTAGGTTCTTTGTAAAAACTGTTTGGTAGTCGGATACTAATACGAAGAAGCCGGGTAATATATAAACGTCCTTATATATCGTATGATATTATGATAATACTGGATTTATACCCCCTTCTATAAATATTATACCTTTTCGGTGGCAAATGTAGTTTACTGGATATTAGTCTTTTAATAAATATTCGATGTCAACGTTGCAACATTAAGTTTTAGTAGAATAAAACGTCTCCTGATTTTTCCCTACATTATTTCAAAGCTATAATATATTAAAAGTTTTTCAATACCCTTTTATTCGACGTATTATAGACTTTTCATTGAACTAGTACAAAATAGACATTATCGCGTCCTGTTTTCATACTGAAAATATTTTAAATTATGAATTCCTCGTATATACCTTTCCGCGTATGGTTCGTAATGAAAACTGTTTCCAGGGGTAAACTTGTCTCGGGTGCATATTGAATCAAATTTACCAAAGAAAGGGAGTGTTATAAGGACGTATTTAACCGAATCCGGGAAGAATATAAAGTATGGTTTTAAAATTATTCAGATTAACATTTAATGGATTCGAATCGTTGAGGATTCAAAATTAATTATATAACTAATGAATTACTTTATAAAGATAGTTAGAGCTAGTATTATATAGACTAAAATAAAGTCAATCGCTTCATATAATATTGTTTCGTCAGTCATTGCTATTAGTTTACCCTCATTCTTATTCAATATTCAATATATACCAGACGTATTTATTCCAATTTCATACATAAATTTAAATACATTACAAAAGTCAAGGTTTATTCCTCTGGATCTACTAAAGACTTCATATTTTAGTTTATCTATAAGATGAACGATATTTTGAATCTTTTCATTATTATATTCGCTTTAAACTACTTTACTGTCGACTATTGGATATTTAATATAAATGAATAAGTTAGGTGTTATAATAGTACTACATGTAGTGCAAAAGGTCAAATTTAATTACAGTAAAGTTGACTGTATCGCGAGTTGAGTTAATTGCTTTGGAAAGACTTACCGCATCGGATGTAAGTCAATTGCAGTACGTTGCACTGTACTCTAGGGCACGGCCAAAGCAATTTTCTATACAAATTCCAGTGAAGACTGGCTAGCGGTATGCTAAAACTAGAACAATACATCCTCCATCAGACTAACGCAATACTATTGTTATTTCGAAGACCAATCGAATCGACAACTTTACAACTTATAAGGACTACCAACACTAATCAGTGATTGTCTGTTAATTGGTTTAAACATAGATAAGTTAAGTAGAAAAAAAAACTACTTTGCGGTTGCTCGTTAAGTTAAATAACCGCTATGGTAGAGGAAATATTCTTACGAAAGGCCTCTATTAGTGCTATTCTGGTCTTCTAACGGCAGGAAAATCAAGAATAATTTTGGATTACGTTAGTTTTTTAACAATAGCCTGGACTTTAGCGACGGTATTGTTATTAAAAACACCAAGAAATATTTATTAATATTTCTTCAAGATGTTGAGATTGACTGTTAGAAGTGTCAAAGATCGGCAAGTTGGTAAACGACTAAGTTAGTATTACTGCGAGTGTTACTATTGAAAAAAAGACTAATTTCTACGGCTAAATAACAAATAATCTTCTCCCTTTACCACTAATAACAACCTTTGACCTTAGCTTTTACATTAAACTTTACCCATACTTTACTATTTTTTCTTCCCCTACGCCATTTGATCGTAAAGTATACTTCTTAGAGTGAAAACACTGAGAATCGCCAATTTATGCCGAGAAAGTCACGTCACGCGACTTTACGCTAATATTATTAAGTTTTTCGCTCTACATATCCTACCCAAGTCAAATCGGTGAGATGGCTACCGCTGGTCTTCACTTTGAGGCTATTACTGACCCTGCTTAGAAAGAAGCAATCAAAAACCTCGGCACAATCTTTGTCAACAACTACGACAAATAACTTTAAATTATGGGCGTTATTAAGACCTTTACCAAAGCTTACCTAAACAACTACGTTAGCCAGTATATTCTCCAGTTTAATGCCGGTGAAGAATTCGGCTGCGGAAACCGCTCTTTCCAATACTTTCACGAGTTTTTGAATGAGTAGAATCCTCATATACGGAAGATAATCTAGTATATGGTTAAGGTTAAGCTAAAGAAGTAGGTCACATTCCATAGTATTTATTTTACTGAGAAAACACCATTGAAATGAACAAAATATTTTTTCGAATTAACCTAAATAGAATAGTATCACTAAGGCCTTAATCCTTAAAACTCACAAGGAAAAGTAAAAGGTGTTAAGGGATTTAAACGCCTATATTTACATAATAGGAAATCCCTAGTTTACCTTGATCTAAATTAAGCCTCTTCACATGCTAACGGTAAGAAACCTGTTAACTTGCTCAACAGTTTAGTACCACTTCATAATAATTCGTAGTACGCCTTAAGCGGTGGAAGGAGACGTAAAATAATGTCTATTAACACGGTTAAAGGTATTGATATTAGCACTTTATACTAATTAATTAAGTATGATTTTTAAGCTTTCCAAAACCTTTAAATACCTATCGTTCTTTAGTAATTTAATCGTTCAATCATTTAAATCATTTTTCCTCTAAAGTAACCTACGGTTGTAATCTCATTACAAGTTTTATTATAGGACTTTATCCTTCAGGGTAGGTGATTGGTAATTACCCCTAATATCGTATTTTGGAAGCTTTAAGGCTTGAACAGCTAGCAAACACTATTGACGATTAAGAAGATCATTGTAAATTTCCTCCAAAACCTATTAGGATAGTTAACAATAATGAAAAACACTTAACAAACTAAAATAATATTCAAAATAATATAAAGAAGTATAACGGAAAGCTTTAAATACTTTTCAACATTAAGATAATCCTTTTTTGAAATATTTTTACGTAAATACAGGTTTATTCTTTGATTTTTCATATAATATTTCCAGAATCCTCATAGCTAAGTATCACTACCTGATCGTTTTAACTTCAACAACTACGTTGAGAGAAATCTATGATAACATAAAGAGCTAATTCGAGTACGATATTTACCTCACATAATATTACATATACTAGGAAACTACGAGGTAAACTATAATAATAGGAAAGATAAAAAGTTAAGAAATACTAATAGATATCCTTAATTAGATGTTTGATAAATTAATATTTTMTTAAAAAGAAATGAGGAAATCCTWTGTTAAAGAAACCATAYRTTATGAACAGATACGGATAACAATCACGAGCGTTAACGAGTTCAAATACGCCTTACAACGCCTAAATACAACCTACAATAGCTTTTTTGCCCAGTTACTCTCCTTGCTTTCCACAGTGATAAATCGTATACTACACTCGCTGGTGTTGTATTACCAAGCTCGTAACTTTATTAACGTGGAYAAAAAAGATCTTACGGTAGTTAACTATGTTAACCTCTAATACGAGCGCTCATAACACTTAAGACCTGTCCCATTAACCTTAACCTTAAACTAGCGATGGCAAGAACGWTAACACTAATAATATTYGGTCTAACATGTTAATCATAAGMACTATAGTCGTAATAGGAACAAAAGATATCAAATTTATAGTAAGTTTAACTATTATTTAACTTGGCTCCACCCCACTTAGCATAGAAACTGGAAAATCACATACTACATCTAATAYCTTACTATGTCAGAACAGAATTATTTAAACAGTATAGTAAACGTTAAGGGCGATAAATAAATTGACGTCGCTAATATTCCTACGAAAATCAAGTGACATAAAAATACTTCTTTTATTATGGCTTAGTAACTAGCCGATTACGCCTTCTTATATCGTTTAGGTGGTAAAAACCCTATCCTTTTCTTTGGCTAAACCCCTAACCCCTTATATATCTTTGACTTCTACGATCGTAACACGATTTATATGTTTTAAAGTATTATGTTGAAATTAAGGGAAATAAGGTCCTTAATGAAAGTTTATTCGCAATATGTTGCACTACAAAGAGAAATCATTATATCCACTGATATTAATCGTTACGATATTAACAATGTCAAATTGGACTTTACCCTAAAAAAATGACTATCGTTATTAGGTATAACTGAAATTTAAACTATTATAAAAGTAATTATGTTTTATATCCTTAATTCCTTCACCCCTTTCATTATTTGATTAAATAATATAAAGAACCTTGGTATTAACGTCGACATTAACATAGAAAAACTGGTTAAAAATGGTTAGAGGTTTCTACTCGCCCTTAAGTAGAGGTATATATAGTTTTATTTTCAAAGCCCAAAAACAGTGTCATTATACCTAACGGAGCCGTAAATACGTTAATTACACCGACGTTCTAACTATCTAACTGTTAATAGGCTATATAAAGTCACAAATTTCGAAAGTCATATTGATATAGAATATTTTCCCTTCAAAATCATTAAAAGATTTACCACAATTACCAAACGATACCTTAACCCCTCATAAATTGAATTTTATATTGGAAAACGTCAGGAATGTTCAATATTAAATATTAATTAATATATTTTATTTATATTAATAAATTGTTTTTTGCGTCGTAAATTTTGCAGTTTTCTTTACGAGGCCAAGTTTCTAAAGCTTTTTTGAAACAAGAATATATGGACAAGCTTATGGATATTTTGAATTGATATATACCTAGGTTTACCTAATGTCGTCATTTATAATACTGATATTAACCGTACCACAGTGTAATTTAAAAAAATAAAATGAAATAATAAGTATTTAGTACAAATAGGTACTTGTACAATACCACTAAAGCATTGAAAATATCAGCAAGGAATACGCTCTAATTATCCTAACGTATAATATGTTTTCGTTAAAATTCAAAAGCTTTCCGGCCTCGAAGATACGATTATAAATGGTAGTAAAAGACTATAACGATATTATAGATCCTAACGGCTTAGTACCAATGCTCTTAATCATTAAAGCGTACTTACGCCTAATGAGGAAGTCTCCGCTTTCAGTAAGTATTCAAAAAATTATTACAACTTATAGCAAAGCTTTAAGGAAACTATTAAAATAATCGGAATGCTGCTAGGTCAATAATGACCTTAATACCAAACACGGCCTTTTAAAATTCGACGTGCTTGCTATGCTGTTGCGAAGTAAAGTCTAAGTATAATAGGAAGCAGAGAAATGGGAGGGTCTATATAAAATATTAAATATCTTAAACTCGAAAGTAATTAACAAACTATTAACGGTTTTATATCTTTTCAAACTACTTAAATTGAGTCTTATATTTTTAGTGTTATTCAAAATAAAGACCTTTAAATTAAACTACTGAGCTAATACGAATCTTTTTCACTCGTTATGAATAATCTAATAAAATGCCGTCGGCGCGAGCGAGTCTCAAAGAAAAAAAATTCATAAGGAGGAATATACACTAAGGCGTATCTACAATACTACTTAGGTACGCAAAAAAGGATAACAAACACCTGATACTAAAGCTCCGAGTATAAGGCTCTATTAATACCTTCTATAAACATTTTAAAAAAAGTAATAGGGTCAAAATTAATGGCTTACTAATTCGAAAAGTTATGTAATTCGTGTCGAAAACTAACTTTAATCTTGAGACCCAAAACTTGACGATTTTTAGGTCGAAGATTATTTACGAGGTTAAAGGTAAAACCACGGAGTCACCATATGAAAAATCACTTTTCATCGTCGAAAGATACAAGAATGAAGCCAAAAATATATTTTTTATATAATCTTGAACTATTGAAAAGATAAGCTCAAATTTAATGATTGCTTTAACAAAACGTTTGTTAATTGAAATATAAGGTAAATTTACACTCAATAGCCGCAATATAATGAAATATTATACGTAATCAGTAATGGATTTACCGCGGATTGTACTGTTACAACTATTTTTGGAACTTCGTATTAGTTATCTTTTAGCTATGGTCATATATTATATTACGTTCTTATACGGATTAACTCAAGTAGAGTTCCACTGATCCCTAACATATTAGGCGTACTTCAAATTACGGTTAACGATCAAATTCTTAATGTACGACTGGTACCTAGTAATAACTTAAAAACCAACTTCTGTATATTAGGTATATAAACTAACAATGCCCTTTGAGATGAATCGGTTAGCTTTATAACATGGAAATAACAAGCGATAAAGTATTTTGAGTTTTGAAACTGTAAACCGGTAACGAAATTGATGGAAAACATCTAATTGAACTTCAAAAAACCGTTAATCCGTATATTTGGTGTTAATACCGATATCAACTTTCGTTAAAAGGGTTAAAACGCTATTTTGGCTAAAACTGATAAGGTTAACGAGGTCAAGGCTGAACGATACCTAAAATAAAGTGTTTGAGATAGCTATATTACTTCTTTTCATCAATAAGAATGATTTTAAGATTTATTGATTACGATATAAGTATAATCGCTATTATATTGAGACTTCATCCGATAAAATAAAAGGCTTACATGGTAAATCCAAAGCTTTGTGCGTGATATAAATACCTTCCTAATTTACTTTTGAAGGGCTCAGTTAATAATATTTATGCACAAATCTTTTGTAAATAACACCAAATTATTTTCGTAATTTGGACTTTTAATTACCCTAGTTAATCAAAATCGGTAAGAAAGAAAATGTAGCATTATCGGAAACTTCATTTACTAAACCTTGGTTTAATGCAAAATTATTACACAAAACGTATTGGCTTGAAATATCTAAGATATATTGGCGGATTTCGACGTAAGTATAGCGGTGTAAAACGCTCTCATCATTATTACCAAGAAGCTAATGATATTCTTTATTCCGTTATTTATTGGTTTTATTTGTACCGATTGGAGGAGTCTTTTCCAATGCTTTTCGACATTCAGAACCACTAGTGAAAAACGCCTGATAATCAACGTAATGAAATTTCGTAAGGCCTATCAAGGGAAGAATATTAATGAGTTCTGATAAATCGACTTCATAGAAAACCTCGTTAACGCCATGACTAAGGCCTCGGCGAATAAAGTCTTAAAAACTTCTGTAGATAATAATAAACTAACTATACGAATCAAGGGCTACATTAATAACCTGCTCGAAAAGTCAGGATTACATAATGGCTGATAAAGGTATACCAGTAAACTGAAAGACTACCAGGGGATTAATAAAAGTAATTTATTTAAGTCGCATACTTAAAGTAAAGGACTGTAAAGTTTGCTGGTGAATAAACTTCGATTGAAATTCAATAAATTTATACCTCATGATAAATGAGAAAGTAAGGTTAAATAGGGTTAATAAAGATGTAATTTGGTATAATTTAGCATGAGAGTTAACTGAAATAGACAGGGGTTTGACCAGTTGACGAAAAAGTAATTCATTGGTAACCGGAAAAGATTGGTCAGCTACACTAGCATACGCGCACAAACTAAAAATCCGCCAGTATTGGAATAGTACTACATACAGTGTAGTATGTCAACTTTACTTATAGTGAGGTTGACTATACTACAAGTTAGGTGTATTACTTTATGGAGACTTGCCGCATTGTATGTAAGTTAAGTGTAGTACGCTGCACTTCACTCTAGGGCACGGGCCAAGCACTTAGATAAACAAAATACAGCGCAGACCGGCTAGAGAACTGTAAAACCTAGAACAATACATCAACCATATAATCAATTCAATACTACTGTTACTTCAAAAACCAATCGAATCGACAACGATGTAATATCTAAGGCCTACCAATATAGGGAACTATAATACTTGATAGAATTACGAAAAGAGGACGAAAGTTCGTTAAAATGTTATAAATCTCTTATTTATTTGTTGGGTACAGCCGTCCGTTAGTAAGTGGTATTCCATCGATACAATTTTTGAAATTTATTCAAAATTACAACGTTGTTTGAAAGATATTTACCCAATTCATGTTGCGATTGTTAACCTAAAATACAAGTAATTTTTAGAATTTCCATTATTAATCCAGAAAAAGTTTCGTATACGTTTTAATGGTTCAATATCCTTTTACATTTAATTAAATACACCCAAATAATCGGTTTCTGAAATTCAATAAATACCGTATGCTATTATCGGTAGTCAACATATCGATTATCAAATTATTTAAAATAGAGGAGTAATAGCGATTTAAGAAAAGAGAGGTTAAATACAATATTATTATAGGGTACAATAGGACTTTATACCATCATAATTTGTATACATTTAATATAATTAACTAATATTTACTGTTATTTCATTTAATAGTCATCCTATTAAAGAAACAAGAAATATGATATCTTAACCTAATAACTTATAATCATCAAGTTGTAGGTTAATTAAAAAATCTTGGTTGTCAACACTTTTCAACTCGACCATTATCTAAGGCCGGGATAACGTAACGTAGTCTCCAAGTACATATGACAATCTGTAATATATACCGAATATTTTACCTTAACCGGAAAAAGATTATCTTTTTCAGCAACCATTAATAAATACACCATATATAATAGGTTGTTTATTACATTTTAATTTTTTAACTTCGTTAAAGACCCTGGTTTCAAAATAAAACAAACATCCGATATTAATAAAAACGGCAGTATTAACGTAGGTTGAGCCTAAAACAGTATTATAATCGTCGACTCTTTGGTATTTTCCCATGTTTATAAAATCGAAGATGTAAATTCCGACCGGGTCCTAAAAGATGCCATTACCATCGATGTCTCGGGTTTTATTCGCTGCCCATTTAGGCTAATATTGTGGTGATTCAATGATAAGGCTTTCATTTCAATAAAATAATCTGTATACTGCGATGTTATAAACGTTTTTACAATGTATAAATTCATCGTTATGAAATTTACATAGGTATATTAAAGGGTAAAAAGACCTATACGCGGCGTTTTTTAGCCTTAGCTTAATTTTTTATGTAACGGATTCATATATTAGTATCAACACCTTAGGTATCATGCTGGTAATGTAAGTGACTTAGAAAAAAACAAACGAACTTCAGCTTATTCAACCTGATTTTTTGTAATTAATCGTGGTAGAAAAAAATGCTTACATTTTAGGAACAACATTTAATGCAATGAACTTGTTAAAAATTGTATTCAATATTATTCTATCACCGATCGTTTATCATCTGGTTAGATAATAAACATGGTGAAGATATTAACTAATACTGATAACTTTACTTTTGAATAAGATATTATTGACAAAAAGCTTTTGAAGTATACACCATCACTATATTTTACTTTCTATAATTGTATAAATGAATATATTACCGGTTTGAAAAAATATCATAATCTTTGTTTTAGAAAGTACCTTTTTAAACCTATCCCCAAATAATCAGCTTAGAATACCGGTTATCGGTAGAGGTTTTAATGCCCCAAAATAGTAATAGTAACGAGTATATTTGCAACATTTAGAATATATATGCGTTTGGATACGTTTTAACCTATTATATCCCACATTTCTTCAATTACATAAGGTAATTGGTTAATTTGGAAATATTATTCATGAAATTCTGATAAATGATAATATATTCTGGAAAAATTTGGATTTTGAGAATATCAGGTAGGAACTCATCTCTGTAAATATATCGCATTTTTTCGGAGTCGACTCGAATCCTTATACTGACCATTAAAATAATACCAAGGTATTTGACCTTTTCGATTACAAAATTACACATTTCTTAGCCCGAGTTTAACTGAATATTATGAAAACGAATAATAACCACAAGAATATTCGTTATACGGTTTTACTTGATATTATTTTTTTAAAAGGTGGTTGGGGTAAACTATGATAAAAATAAATCAAATTCAAGTGAGTATAAAATTAATGTATCGTTAAAACGTTACTAGCGTTTCCGCTAACTGAAAAGTGGTAACAGACTATTCGAATAGGTCAAACGAATACGAAAAGCTATTCTTTCTTCTTATCTGAATATAACCCAGATACGGTAAAAACCGTTTGAATATCCATCTTCGTGAATTACAACAACTTTGATAACGTGCGTAGGGTTTTCTTAATAAAAGGAAAGGGGAAAATATTTTATTCTGTAATTGTATTTAAGTCTCAATAGTCGACGTAAAATCGCTATCTCTCACCCCCCCCCCCTCTAGAATTAAAAATCAATAATACAAACGTCATAAACTAAAAGAAGCCCGTATAAACCTAACACTTGTTTAATAATTCAGTAACCTAATACCAGAGCTTTAAGTATTAATTTCACAAAAATGAATATGAAGAACCTTATAATTTATCAAGTAAAAGTCGATTTTGGTCAATATAAATATAAATATAGTAATGAAGTGTCCCAGGTACGGAGATCAGGCTATGACCTTTTTCTTATTGAATAAATCGTGAAACTTCATTAATTTGAGTAAAAACAGTAACTTATTTTCCAATTTTTTATGACTATTAACGCTGGTAACTATAATATCCGCGTTTTTGCGAATAATCTTATAATCAACATAAGTTATAAATAATCCCTTGAACTTTCTATCTTTTATGAAAATCACGAAACTCAACCATCAAAAACCGATGTTATAACCCCACGAATATCTTCCTCTAAAAGCGTATTTTCATTACATCTTTAATTCATTCTTTTTAATAGTAAATTATTAAACAACATTCGTTAGCTTTTCAAGTCGCCTATTGATGTTGAATCCAAAATAGACGGAGAATTATATCTCGCGTCATTTCGAAAATAATTAATATTAATATTGATTTTTACTATTTATATTTTTAAGCGAAACTTGACTTTATAGATAATACGCGTATTTAGCTATAATATTGTTACTTTATACAAACTTCAGTGATGTAATAACATAATTTACTTTATACTTAACCGTTTTACTACAGCATCTTTAATAATATAATGATAATTACAACTAAAGTTAACCTCAACATCTCGAAAGTGGGTATTATTCAAAAAATATCAAAAAAATTATTATTCATACGTATTTTAATTAGATTTACCTCCTTTTTACTTGGTTAAATAATCAAGATGTTAAGCTTATATAAACTTTAAATGAAATTCGATTCAAAAGTTTAGCTTTTACTATCACTAAGAATAAGATACTTCTATCTATCTTTTCGACTTAAATCGTATATACTTTCATCTAAGGGAAAAACGAGTGGAATATGTAATCCCATTAGTCTTTATTAGAATAGTTATTACGTAAATAATACCACATAACTGATGCAAACCGGCGCTCTTTCGCTGATAGTTACGTTACCTAAGATCTTGAATTTACAACTCATATCGGTTGTTTTCATTAAGATAATTAACTGAGATTAATTCAACTTTTTAACCAAAATACCTAATTGGTGTAAAACCCTATTATATTTATATTTTTATCTGACGGCGACGTTTTAACGGGCCACGATTGCTATCGATCTATGCGTTATTTTGAGTTTAAAAACGTTTACTTGTGAGCAAATTCTTATTTTGGTTAAAATCGAAATATTATCGATACATCTAACGTTTACCATAGAATATTCGTTTCCAATGTATAGAAATGTAGGAAGTTATACTTAATAGTTAAAAGTATATACAAATCTCTCGCCAACTTAAGTAACATTTGAAACATAATAGCAAACAATACTTATAAGCTTTTTTCACTTACGAGTAATCTTTCAAACCCGATGAAAACTTTCGCATCGTGATAAAATTCGTTAAAATAAAATTTAATATAGTCAAAAAACTGATTTTTATCGTAGATTTCAATATATCCATATTCATCGAAATATATTATAATCACTTCTTTTATAACCGGTATATAACACTTTCAAAGTCATTCGAAAACGGATTTCTGCTCGAGCCTCAAACCAAAAAAGGGTATTTTTTCGGGTTTATCAAATTCAAAGTGACATATTGGTAAAATATTGGGGAAAAAAAATTCGGTAAAAGTGGTTGAATACGAAAAAACCTTTTTCTTTTAAAATAAACGTAAAATTCGCCTATTTCCAGATAACTCGTTGTGTTTCTATATTTGTACGAGTACTAACGGTAGCTTTCATATCGAAACCCAGGTATTCGGTCTATTCAAAGCCGAATTTACTTTTAGATATTTTGAAGTTAATGATCGTCCTGTTTGATATATTAAATATTTTTTCACCTTAATATTATTGTAGTTAATATTATTTTTTAAAAAGATTGTGATATCGTTGAAGTAAACAAAATGAAATTTATTGATATACTGCGAAAATATGACCGGCATATAAAAGACAACGAAAATCGTAATAAGTTATGGGAGAAATTTACAATATATATGGATCATGGTTTTTAATTCGTTTCCCTTTTAAATGCTAAGTCAACAAGATTCGACTTTAATATTTCATTCGTTAAATTACTCAACTCGCATTATATTCGTTTTTGTTGATTTAAAACGTAAAATTGAATAACAACATACTGTGATAATCGCTTTGAATAAATAATATTCGATATAATATGGTAACCTACCTTTTTTTTTCAACTCATGGTACAGAAGTATGTATTACAATACTATTTTAAATAATATAACGCCAGTCAAATAACTCATTTAACGTTTTACTTAATAAAAAAAGCTTATCCAGTGATTTAAAGTATCACGATCCCTACAAAACTTTTTATGGTTAGTTTGAATTATCGTTTTGAAAAAGATTTCTTGTCGGTTTCAAAACGGTAAAAGTGTCGTTTATCCTTAAGAGATTTATTAAATTAGGCTAAAGTCTGGAAAACTTTCGAACTATTAACGTTAATAAAAAAAATGTAAATTCGGTGTAATTACTTTGCTAATATTGTCGAAGAAAACATCGAAAAGCTGTGAAATGTTAATTCGGTCGCTCCAGGTTTTTTGTAAAATAACATAAAACAGGGTGGCACCGACTTTTGTAATGTCTTTAATATAAGAAAAAATACAAGATCTCGAAATCAATAGTGACCCGCTCTTCTTAAAAGTAATACATATTATGAATCGGTGTAAGTAACTTATTAGTATTGAATTTAAAATTTACTTCAATTAATATTATGTTATACATAGGCGATATTATAAGTTTATACCCGATATCGATATTGATCGAAGTCTACGTTTAACCAGTTTATAAAGGAAATAAGTTGTAAATGAAATCGGGTATATAATATGTTGTTCAACTAAAATGTTGGGGTAGAATAAGAATACTATATAACTTTAAACTTTGAATAAACTATTTATCTACGATTTTATAATATTAAGAATCTATACGTATTGAAGTGTATATAAATTAAATTGAATCATTAAATAAATTTTTCATCACAAGAAAGTTATTTTAAAGACAGGGTGAACTGACCAAATCGAATTAAGAAAAATCCAACTTTTATATACAACTATATATGAAAGTTACATTTTTACCTTTTAATAAATGATTAAACTTTCGACTAAATTAAGGAAAATTTCTATGTTAGGTTCGACGTTAAATCTATGTATAGGTTACGTTTCTTTTTATTAGTAGGCACAAATATAATAGCAATCATACACTTTATACCATACATAAAGATTAAGGTTCTTACAATGAGAGTGTTTTGAGTAGTTAATCTAGGTAACGTAGTATTTGGAAACTGTTTCAAAAACATTTACAATGATTATAATAACGTTTTCCTAACTTTGATAGGTAGGTATATTATTACGAATAGTTTCTCTGCATGATATATTCTTAATATTAACGTTAGTATAATTCAAGTCACTGTACTCAATTCGTAGGTTATAGATTCTACTTTTGATAAATTAGGTACAGGCAACCTATTCGTTATAATCTCCGAGTTTATTATAGGGTAATGACATATTAGTTGACGTTACGGTAAGAATTTCTTTCGAAGTAGTAAATATAATGGCGAAATTTTCGTTTATATAACGAAATTCCTCGAATAAGGCTTTCAAAACGTCGAAGAAAAAGTAAAATCGTTTCAAAACTTCCTATTGAACATTCTTAAACCGAACGAGAACGGTTTATGCCGTGATACAGTTCTGATAATAAACGAGAAATATAATTATAAAGGCATTAAAGTTAGTCGTACTGCATTGAACATTATGAGCAGAGTTATTTTTATTATGGGTTTTGTGAAACATTTGAATTATTAAAAAAAATCATCGTGAAAATAGATTTTGTAATATTGATAAATTTCTTGATTTTACGTAACTTACGTAATATCGTAAATTTTGGATCACCAATATTGTAACATTATATAAATAAACTTAACTGGTACATAAATGAGTTTATAGCTAAATCGTTAACTCATGTGAAATAAGGCGCCTATTAGAAAGGTACCATGTGCAGTGCAGTAATCTAACTTTACTTACAGTAAAAGTGGCTATACTGAACTGCAAGTTGATTGTATTGCTTTTTATGGACTTACCTCATTGATTGTAAGTCGAGTGCGGTACGCCGAACTTTACACTAGGGCACAAACCAAAAAATAGGTCATACAAAGTACATTACAAACCGGCTAGCCATCTACTCAACCTAAAACAATACATTCACAACTAAACTAATGAAAGAATTCTATTACTTCAACTAATCGAATCAATAATATTGTAACGATCTAAGGCCTTACTAATACTAATTAGTTCTTATTGGGTTAAAAATACATTAGGCAAGGAAACAAAGAAACTACTTTTCTAATTACGATTTACGGTTAGAGCGGCTTGGGTAGAGGAAAGATTTTAACGAAAGGCTTCTAGTATTACTGCGTTCGTCTATAACGATGGGAAAACAGAGAAAAGTTTTTGGGTTGCGTTAGCCCACAACGGCAATATAGATGTAAGCGATGGTATTGCTATTTAAAAGAACCAACAAATTTTTACAGATCCTATTTAAAGAAAAACTTTGAGATTGACTCTCCAAAGTCTTCAAATCGGAAAATTGGTAAACGGTTAAGTTAATACTCTGTCGAATAATTTTACTACAAGAAAAAACGACTCAATTTATAACAATAAACAACATTCGACCTTAGATTTTACACCAAACCTTTTCCCATACTTCACAATTTTCACTTTCTCCACATGAATCCAATCGTTAAGGTCGCTGTCCCGAAAAAAAATACCACGAATCGTGAAGTTGCGTCGCGAAAGTGATGTTACGCGACTCTATGCTAGATTTCCACGATCTCAAGCGACTTTACACCAAAAATTATCAAGTCCCTTGTCCTACACTTCTATCAAGTCCTATATAGTCCAAAATCTTGAAATATCTACCACAAGAGCTCACTTTAAATTAATTACAAACTCTGTTCGAAAAAAAGTAATTGGGGTGCTTGGAACTACTTTTACTTAATACTATAACTGTTTCCTTTGGGGAGAAAACTAAACAGCTCCTGGTGAACTTTGTCAGCAACTTTATCATTAATGAAAACAGCGACGAAAAACTCGACTACATTAGCCGTACCTTTCGTCAATATCGTGAGTTTTTCAATGAATAAACTATTAACATCTGAAAGAAAATTTAAAGAAACGATTAATTATAAGCTAAAGGAAAAACATAAACGGCGTGAGATTTATATATTTAAAAAACAAACTTAATTAAGCTAGCAAAATTTCTGTTTAACCTAACATAATTTTAAAAATTTCGTCAAGAACTACAACCTAAAAAAAAACGTATTTAAAAACTTAACGCTCCCATAGGCGGTTTAGGGGACCTCCGCTTTACCCTTAGCTAAATTAAGCATTTTTATGTGCCGGCGATAAGGAACCTATTAACTTGTTTGGTACCTCAATAATACTATATAATAACGCAGAGTACACACTTAGAAGAGATAAAACACGCGAAGGAACATCCGCCAACTGGGGTAAAATTATTAACTTCGGCGTTTTATATTAATCAATTAAATGAAATTGTCAAGCCTCTTCCAACCGTTAGATATCACTTCCCCCTTAACACTTTATTTCAAACCACCAAGCTCCCTAAGAATCTTTCTACAATAGGTTTGTCTATACACGAAATCTTATTATAAGTCCTATTATAGGACTTTATTCCCTAGGCTAATAGACTAGTAGTTATTTTTAACATTGTGTTTCGGTAGCATCAAAGCTTAAATTTCCCGATAACACCGATTAAGACTGTGATAATTATTTCGACTTGCGTAAAACTTGTCAAGATAATTAATATTGACTATGAACTTTTTACAGATTACTTGAGGATCTGAAACGAAGTAAACAAGTATGACAGTAAACCTTATAACCTTTTAGAAACCATGATAATACCCTTTTGAAACATTTACTAAAGGGAGGTTTTTCTTTCAAGTTTTTACTTACTATTCCCTAGAGTCCTTACAGGTAATATTAGGGATTACTACTCTACCTTCGTTACTTGTGTTATCACATTTTGTGATATTTAATATGGTATGAAGAGCTGCTTCAAATACGATATCCAATTTATCCAATACTATATAAACTAGGCTACTACGTGAATGACAATGATAGCGAAGAAGAAAAAGGAGAAAATACCAACGGATATCCTTGATAATGTGTTTAATAAGTTAATGTTATACCAGTAGGCAATAGTGAAAGCCCACGTTGGCGAAGCTATACTTCGTAATCAGGTACGAGTAGTAGTTACAGATGTTAATGAATTCTAATACGCTTTTTAATGCTCGGATACCACTTACGAAGGCTTTTTGAACCAGTTATATTTTTCGACTACCATTGTAATAACGCGTATACTCAAATTTCTTGGAATGTACCCATAAGTCGGAAATTTCCCTAAAGTGTATAAAAAAAACCTTACGCTGGTTTATTACGTTGACTATAAGTATGACTATGAACTCTCTTAACTTTTAAGATTTGACCTACTCGCTACTAACTGGAGGCAGAAACAATATTAACGCTAATAAAGCTAAGGTTCCGGTGAACCAATTAACCGTAAACACTATCATCGTAATAGTGGTAAAAGATACTAGATTTATGGAAAGTCTAGCCATTAGTTAACTCCGTACCCTTCGGTTGATTAAAATAACATGAAGCTGATATACTATATCCTATACCCTACCACTTCTTAATAAAACTTCTTAAATCAAATCAAAGACTTCGAAGGCAACGAGCCAATTTACGGCAATAATGGCCTTAAATAGATTAAGGAGCATAAAAATAATTCTTTTCATACAGCCCAATAATTAGCTAACTACGAATTTTTATTTTCTTTAAGTGGTAAAAGCCCTTAAATTAACCCTAATTCAACTCTTAACCCTTAATACACTTTTTATCTTCGCGATCGTTATGTAGACTATACTTTTCAAGGTATTAACCAGATATAGGCGCAATGAGATGCTTAATAAGAGGCACTTTAAAATATTTGAAACTACGGAGGGAAAGTATTACAGTCACTGAGACTTACTATCAGGATATTGGTAAGGCTAAAGTCAGTTCTAAACAAGGCGACAAACTATTATCACAAAGCATAACGGTAATTCAAACTGTTATGGGAGAAATTGATTTCCACATCCTTGAGGTCATTACTCCTTTCCTTATTTACTTGGAGAATATAAAAACCCTCTGTATTAACTTTTAAATTAATGTAGACGGGCTAGTTAAAAACGTCTAAAGGTTTCCTCTTGAGATTAAGTGGGTATACCTATATTTTTTTCTTTAAAATCTGGAGGTGGTGATATTAAACCTGACTAAGCCGGATATACGTTAACAATATCGGAGTTTTAACCACCCAGCTGTTAAAAGGCTATACAAAGTTCTAAATTCTGTAAGGTATAAATATATAGAATACATTACCCTAAAATCTGTTACACAAATTTATCAATACTAGCAAACATATATTTAATCCCCCTCAAAAAGATTAAGTTTATTTTGAAAAACGATGAATACTTTAACTTGGAAATTTTTATCTATGTATATAACTTAAATAATGAGTTCGTTTTGCATGTAATTATCTCCGAAAACTTTTTTTATAAAGCCAAATTTTTAGAATTGATTTCGGCAAAGCAAACATGGAAAAATTCATTGATTATATCAATTAAAACGTATTTATGTCCACTTAATATCGACGTTTACGATGCTAATACCAACTTTACAACGGTAAAGCTTTAAAAGAATGTTTAGATAATAGGTATTTAATGTAAACAGGTATTTGTAAAAGCATATTAAAACATTGGAAAAATTGGAAGGGTATATAACCTACTGCGCCAAGCATATAATATCCTTATTTTAGAAATTAAAAGCTTTATAGATCTGTAAACATACCTACAAACGTCGGTAAAAGGCCTAAACAATATTGTGGATCCTGATAACTAAATTTCAACGATACTAGTATTTGGAATGTACATACTCCTAACGAGTGAATCTCCGCCCTTAGCAAGTACTTAGAGATGTATTACAGCCAACAGCAAAGTTCTAAAGAATCTACGAAAAAATTCGTCACGTCGCTAGGGTAAAAATATGCTTAAAATCAAAAGACATCCCAATAAAAATCGATGTATTTTCTTTACCATTACAAAATGAAGTACTGATATAGCGAGAGCTGTGAAAATGCAAAGACCTGAATAGGATCATAAATATTGCGAATTCTGAAATAGTTTCCAAAACTATTAACGGTCCCATCTTTTTCCGAACCACTTAGGTTAAGTTCTATACTAGGACTATTAATGATAAAAACCCTCAATCCAAGCGGCTAAGCCAATACAAACCTCCTCCACCCGTAACTAAAAAGTTGATAAAAAACCGCTGGTACTGCGGAACCCCGGAAAAAGAAAATTTTAAAAAGAAGGAATACACATTAGTTCGTATCTACAATATTGTTCAAGTGAACAGAAGAAAAAAACAACAAAAACTTAACACTGAAACTCATAGCACAAGAGATTATCAAAACCTCTGAAAAACCTGTGAAATAAAGTAACAAGATCTAAATCGACCGCCTGTTAACTGAATAGGTTATACAATTCGTACCAAAACCCTATTTTAACCTTTAATACCCAAATATTACGGTCTTCAAGTCGATGATTATTTACGAGGTTAAAGAAAAAACTACCAGGCAACTATACACAAAGTTACGCTTCATCGTTTAATAATACCGCAGTGAAGTAAAATATTAAATCCTTACGTTGTCGCTAACGATTTAGAATATCAATTAACACTTAGTGGTTGATTTAACAATCAATTCACAAGGTAAAACTAAAGGTAAGTTTGTGTTTAATCATCGTGAAATAACGTAAGCTTATATACATTTAAAAACAGACTGATAACAAATCGTACTGTTAAAACTAGCATAAAAACTACTTCTTATCTACCCATTATGGACGGTAATACGATATATCAAGCCTTTATACGTATTAGCTACAGTAACGTCCATGGATTTTTGCTTACGAATCGTATTTCAAATTATGGCTAACAATAAACCTTTCAACGTATAATCCTGACTTATAAGTAATATAAAAAAGAGATATCAGCGTAATTCGTATTTGAACTAACGATACCTTTTTCGTATGAACAGCTGGTTTTATAACATTGAAACAGTAAGCGAATAAAGACTTGAAGTTCTACAACTGTAAAGAGGTAACGACGTAGGCAAAAGGTAGCTAGCTTAACTTTAATAAATTATTAATCCTTGTACTTAGTGTCAATACCGGCTTTAGCTTTTGCTTAAAAAGATAAGACATCGTTTTGGCTACAATTGACAAGAACAATATAGTCAAGGTTTATCGGTACTTAAAACAATATAATTGAGGTGACTAAATTGTTACCTTATACAAACTGGTGGCCTTTTACATCCTTTTCATTATGGAACAGTTACAGGATCCAGCAAATAATGACTTTAACCGACTAAAAAAAGTATCCAGTGGCAAATGCGAAACCTAGACCTCGGAATTAAAATATTCCTAATCGATTTATCGAAAGGAAGGTTAACCATTTTAACAAAATATTTTTTTGTCAATAAAATTGACATATTGTTACAAAACGGTTTTTTCAGAAACCTTGTCAACGAAGACAGGCGGAAAAACTAATAGAGTATTATCGGCGGCTTAATTTACTAAACCTCTTTTAAGTACAAGAGCATTATAGGAAATGTATTAGCTTTGAAAGTCTACGGTATAATGACGGGCTTTAACGTAAGCATAGCACCATGAGAAATTATTAATTGTATTACCAAACAGTAACAATAGGCTAACCATATAAATTGAAAGCTACGTTAATAGGCCTCTTGGTCAGCCTAAGGTATTTGAAGGCGACTGGGGTTACGCCGGCTGTTTGAGAAACTGTCAGGGAATTGACAATGTGAACTTTTTTGATTAACACGGCCAATGTGGAGATCCATGAGGGCTTGTAACGGAAAACCTTTTTGCAGAAGTTAATGAACATGGACTTCTAACTGATGGAGCAATTGAGAGTGAATAGGGTTAATTTGCATATAATGAGGTGCAATTCAGTCCAAAATCAATTGGAATTGACAAAGGGTTGCCAAGTTAACGCGGTTGCAATTTAATGTTAAAAGAAAAGAATTGGTCAATCACACTAGCATGCATGCTCAAATGAAAAAGCCGCTTGTATAAAAATAGTACTATACGCAATGCAGTGCACTAACTTTACTTGTAGTAAAGTATGTGATACTGAATTACAAGTTAAGTGTATTACTTAATGTGGAATTATCGCATTGAGTTTAAGTCGAGTGCAGTACACTACACTTTACCTTAGGTTGTGAGCCAAGTAATTGACTATGCAAAGTACGGTACAAACTGGCTAGCAGTCTACCAAACCTAAAACAATACATCTACCACTTGACCAATGCATTACTACTGTTATTTCGACCAATCAAATCGATAAAGTTAAAATGATTTAAGGCCCAACTAACAACGCCAATATTGTAATCGAAATKAAAATAGTTCGAATCGTCGTCTACGAAAAATCTAATACGGTTTCCAGTAAAAAACCGGCGTAATAGTTACATCATGTGTAAATCAAATAATTCAAACAATTCAAAAAGAGTTCCGCTTAAAAAACATAAATAAAGAAACAACTTTAAGTTATCGAAAAATATTAGTTAATGTGTTTAATATAATGGTGTTTCGTTATTTGAGGTATAAAGCGTATGTACTGATAGCTTCATTACATTTAACGCGTTTTGTATATAAAATGAATAAATCCAGATCTATCTCTATCAGAAGTAAAATTTCATTAATAGCCATTGATAAAAAAAGAAAAGAAACCCCTGTTAGGTAGCTGCTACAAAGCGGTAGAAAAAGGAGTAACCAGGCCATATAGCGTGTAAGGGCATACTCTCATAAGGCTTTTGAGTGGCTCGAGAACGCCGTAAAAACAAAACAACTACTAGGGCTAGACTTCTAGTAACCACTAGACTATAAATTAGTCCGTGACACCTGTAAGCTTTTTACAAGCCCCCGCCAGACGTGGGTTTCGATCCCTCCCTTCGGTATATACAGGATTATTTCATATCAGCTAAATATACGCTTGATACATAGCACTGCCAGGTGATAATGAAATACAAAAAAGGAAAAAAACCTGGTATTGAAAACTTAAATTTATAAAACTTCAAGCTGATCATGATTAATACTCAAGGAAATTAAATAAATGTTAATAAATTATCAATCCATGTATGTAATATTGATGACGTCTATTTTCATTGCCGTTGAATTTAATGAAATAATCAATGGACCAAAATTGATAAAGCAAATGTACTGGGGATTCAGAAAAAACTTGGCGCAATGTACTCATAGTAGTTATATCATGAATCTTTATATAAAGAAGACATTTTCCGACATATTAATTGCGGTATAAACGTAACCACAGAAAATTGATTTTATGACAGACTAAATCAATCATTTCTAGATAAAGAAAAAATATAAATACAGGGGTTAATATAGTTTTTATCAACATATCAAAATAAAAGTTAATAATCATTACGAATGTTTTTTTCGCTAATAATATTTATTTTTCACGAAACATACAATTCCTAATAATAATCGTTAACGAGACTATATTATAGGATTATTAGTTTGCAATCAGATGAAATTTTATCTACAGGATCTTCGTAAAATAAAACAATATTACGTGCATCATTGTTGCTTTCAAAGTTTAACAACTAATAGCTGGCTTTAATATGAATATATTCGTAAAAAAACGTGGTACATAATTTTTGAAGAACTAGTGATTCCACGTTTTCCGGTCTTCATTATTACCGATTCCAATATCTTATTGAAAAAATATTCTAAACTGTAAAATATTAATTACAAACGTCTAATAATAGACGTATTTACCTTTCGCGAATCTTATGAAATCAAGGATAAGAAAAGGTCCAATGAATCAATAGAAAAGTTAACTCAACAGATAGTCAACAAAAGTTACATCAAATAAAGCCCTAAAATGTTTATAAATAGCAATGGACTAACTATAAATTTTAGGGCTACATCTAGTAGCAACCTATTCATATATTATATGACGTCAAACGGGAAGGAAATCTGGGGTAACCTAATAAACTGGAGAACTTCCAGAGGGGCAATTCTATTTCTAATTCGGAATCAATTCACTGGTGCAGTTGAGTTATATATATTGAATGATTCAAGTTAATGAGAGACACTGCATCTGTTAGTGAAATTAAAAGTGGAAAAAGTGTGGTTTTCAGACAAATTTTAACATGTAGTCTTAGGAACGAAGTTTCAGCAGTCAAAACTTTTTTTTATAAGACTTCATGACATCAATACTAATACTACAAAATGAAAAGCCTTTATTATTAGAATAATATTGAAATACAATACAAACAAATATAACTGTATTGAAGGAAAACAAATTGCAGTGATGTGCTCAGTTTAATGTAGGTAAGAGCTAAGAAATTAGCATCACAAATTAATATACAAAACGGTTAGAAGTTCTCAGCTTAAAAAATAAATGTACCACTTGACTCCATAAACACTACTTTTATTTGAACACAAGTCCAATAAATAATGTCTTAATACATACAAGTCTATCAACAGTGTAAATAATGATTTTGCGTTAAGAAAAAAGTATTAATACTAATAATAGTAATATTTTTCATTATTCAACCCCAATTAATGATCAGTTAGTCCAGGACTTTGTTAGAATCAAGTATGAATAATGAAAAACAGTAAGTTAGTTGATATTTCAAGTTAATTAGTTTGGTAACATTATATGTTTTGGAGTAAACTATGATGATCTAGAGTTGTATTACCCTTATTAATTAACCAAATAGGCATTGAAAATCTCACGTCCAATTAAAAATACAATTATTAACAATTAAATAAAAGAAAACATTAAACTATAATCAAAAAAATATAGAACGCTTTACGTATGATTCAAATTCCATATTCTTTTTATCCTAAGATATAACAATTTTACTAAAGAAAACTATAATAAATATTGAATGATGTAAATAATAAGCCGGTTTCAAGGAATAATTTATTAAAAAAAATGCGAATAAATGGTTTCATAGTCGATGAGAAATTTTGAAAGTTTAAAGGGATTCTTTTCGATGATATCGCTCATTAATCATTCATACGCAAATAACGTAAATTCAATCTACACGATAAATGATATGGTATAACTCGGTACCAAATACCTAATTAAAATCTTGGAAAATTAGTGTTCTGGACTTGGTAACCTGTAATGAACTAGTTCTCAATAGTTAAATTTATTGAGAAAATAAACTGTTCGAAAACACATGAAGAAATATAGTTGTAAAAACAGAAAACTGTATTACTGGTTACTGTATAATTCTGGGATGAAATTGAATATTACATTATAGTTGACGAGAATTTCAGAGGGGGGAGTAACAATTCCATATATATATCATAAATATTATGTATTAATATATAATGTCTCCATTAATAATGGATATTTAATTGAAAAAAGTATTTTCTTCCCAAAAAACCTTATGACCTTCGAAAATGAACTTTGTGACAATGGTAAAACAGGAAATATATGTATTTAGAAAGAGGAAATTGATTATTTACATGGGGTGAGTAAATCATGGTTCCCAGCCTAAAAAAACAGGGGTTAAAAAGGTTATTAACCAAATTTCAATTGTTTTATAGTACCGTATTAGGGCCTTGGAAAATTACTGAGTTATAATAAATAAATAAAACTCCAAACTAGCAAAGTCACTAAGCTATTGTCAAGTATTTCAAATTTTGATGGTTTATAAAGAGAGTAAGCAGAGTATTTATAACATAGAGTTTTCTATTCCATGCGTCTAGTTTTTTTTTATACTTTCATAATATAAATATCGTAATTATATTCGATGGATGGTAAATGAACAGAATTTCGTATTTAAATGCGCAAGATTTTTTCATTATCTTGTCAAAACCACAAAATCTCCAAATCATATTCTAAGAATAAATATCTAAAATGAATTTTCACTTAAGATCCTATGAAACAAAAAAAAATGTTTTCCTAGAAACAAATACTTGAGCCCTTCAAAAAGAAATAATTCGTTATAGTTGCAACAGAAAGATAATGCGATATGAATTCACTATTTATGGGGCCAATGATAATGAAATCGTTTTAATTATTATTGAAACAAGTTAGAAAAGTATAGAAATTTAATAGCTTTCAATATCTAGGAAATATTCGTGTATTGTCGGATAAATTGTCGTTCTTGAGGGTTTATAAGTACGTATATACAGGATTCGATAAGAATATGTAATGAATTGGTTTTTGAAACGGTAAATATTTTTCTTAACATATTGTAACTAAATTTAACCGCTATCAAAAAGCATTATACCCGTTTGAATTTGATTTTGTAATCGTTAAAGGTATCATTCAGCTAAATAAATATATTTAGAGTACTAACAAAATGAAGCGAAAGTTAAAAGGGGCATTGAAAACGGTTAATATATTTTTAAAAGATAATTAATACTTATTAAACCTGAATGAAGTCATCAACTCTTCAAAAGAAAATACTAAAAGCGGTATACCAATTATCAAATTTCGTAATACGACGTTGGTAAAAAGATATTCAGATGTTTAATTTGGTAAGCTACTAATCCCGGAAAATATTAACGATCTTTTCCTTAATACACAGTAATAAGTATTAGTTACCTATCATTATATGGTAAAGTTATTTGTAATTTACTAGAACTTGTAAATCGCCTCAAGATTTTTTAAAAATTTATGCGAAGGTACCTGTTCAATTCCTGATGTTATAAATAAAACCGCAATCCAATAAGTTCATTCACAGTTCTGGTGAATTTCTTTTTCGTAGTATTTCCTGTAAAAGGCCTTCAAAGATTTTTATGAGCTGCTTTGAAATATTATTTTAAAAATTGATTCTATTATACTGTTTTAAACAAAAGAGTTGTATATTATGTAATAATATTGAGTCAAATAAATGTGGGAATTTCTAAAAGATATTTGGAAACTTATCATTAATAGTAACAATTTATTTTGAAACCGGTGGTTTATTAATATTTTGAATGGGTACGATTTTCAATTTCTTAGTGTAACTTGGTTTTTTATTTTTTTCTCAGAGGATTTCATACAGTACCTTTATATTTTCTGTGTCGTATAACATTTATGAGGATAAAAATCCCCATCTGCTTACGATATAGCCAATGACCTATCTTATCAACATTACATACTTCTACAAATCATAAGTTATTTACTATTATTTTATCAATAATTTATCCAAGATTACTTTCTTTCATAAAAAGGGCATAACGTATTCCTAAATACAATATTTATAACCATTCAAGTAAATGTTTTAATGTTTCGTTAAAGATTGGTATAAATCAATAACAATAATACATTTATTCAATCCAAGTATAACTGTAGGGAAAAATAAAAAGAACAAAATAGGCCCAGTTGTTAGGTCGATAACATATTGATAAATTAAAAACACTTACAAAATATATTTAGTAAAATTTTAACGAAGTCAATCGTATTAAGTAGTAAATCTCCAATAAAAACATTTTTACAAGCTGTAAATAAGTAACATCATCGAATCGAAAGATTTTCAAATTTAATTCGCGATGATCCAAGAAAATGAGGTTTTCTATTCTTTAATGTTGATTATATTATTAATATTAAATGAGGCCTTCACTCGTATAAATCCTTATATCAAAAAAGTAGGGAATTTAACCGTATCTAACAGATAACTTAGAATTAGTTAGCAGTTTAAAATATATTGTAAATACAAACTGAATTTTTTACAATATTGAAATTCTACTTAATTAACCAAAATAATACGTTGTTTTTTACAAATTCATAATATGTTCATACACGTTATTATAATTTATTTTGTCCACTCTATAAAGATATAAAATCAAATAAACACGCTGTCTCCACTATTATTTACTCTGTAGCTACCCTTTTCCGAACGATATCACTGTAAATATTATTGTTCATAAGCTTGGTATGGATACTATCGTCGTTATATCAGATGAAATATAAGACAACCAATATTGATGAGTTAAAACTATTATAGGCTAGTTCCTATGATATTGGTATCCAAAGATCTATCACTGATGATTACCACGCTATAACGATGCTCTGGCGCCGCTCTTGAGCATGACTATACAATATGAACAATCATATGACCAGGTCACACCGTATTGTTAGTTTAATAGCAGAACATTACCAAGAGCTTATATTAATTCTTAATCAAGAATTATAGACAGTATCTAACAATTTTTAGCAACATCATTTGCTAAATACTTTCTCAAATCTCAGGTAATCGACTTATTATATACGTAGAGTTTATCGAAAGAGAATTGTGCGTTCACTAGGTTATCATCAACAATTCTAGAGATTATAATAAGTCTGGTGATCAATTTAGAGAGTATATTATGGTATTCAATTCATCAATCTTCTTAATAATAAAATAAGAAAAGATAACAACATTCATGAACACCTTGCTTTCAATTCGTAAGTCTAATAGTAAATGTTCGCGTTGAATTCTTCTTTTTTTAATAAGCTAAGAAAAAGAAAAAAAAAGAAAAAGAATGACTGTTTTCGTAATTGCAGGCGTTATAGGTTGTAATAAAGAATTTTGATATTCCTTTCAATTATTGAAAATAAAGGTAAAATAAATATTGTTTATCTCATAAACATTTCTATCTTGATATATTTTACGTATCATTGTAACCTATCCCGTGAAAAAACGTAATTCAATACCGAAACACTTGATCGTTTCATTCAAAAGCTGTCGTTTAACCCGTCGATTGGCAATAAAATTAGGTTTATAGTCGGGTTAGTGGGCTACATCGAGAGAATTCAAAATATTACCATTATGAGGTACTTGTCGGCAGCACACAATAGGAATTGCAAGTAATCCATAATGGTTTTATTTGTAGAATGAATATATTACGTATACCGCGCGATAGAAACTCTCTTTTGAATACAAAATTATTTTTTAAACGCTGTAAATATTTCAATTTTGAACAAAAATTACATACAACGTAAACAGGTTGAATATACCTAAGTATGGGTACAAACAGATTTAATATATCAAATTTATACAATTAAATATATATAACTTATTCGCAAATGACATAATCTCATTCAATCAACCTCGCTGGTAATATTTTTGTATACCAGTCCTCTTATAAATTTACTTAATTTTTCAGCCTGGTCAATATTTTTGAGACTTTTCATTATAATTAGTTTTCAACGCACGCGTTAAATAACTACTCACAAAAATGAAGGGTCAAATTAATGTAATCGTTAAAAGATGAAATGGCTAGAAATTAAAATGATTTGAAGAACATAGAAATACCGTCGAGAATGCAAAATAAAAATTTATACACAAGGGAACTTAGCTGAGATTATAATTTCAAAAGGTTGGATACTAATTATAATTATTAATAAATAGAAAAAGTTGGAATTTTGATGAACGGCTATAGGCAATACATAGTAGATAGCCATATATCACGCAAAAATAGACTAATTTAATGTATAATTATAAGTAAAGGTGGAGCCGGTGACTTACATGCCATGGCTATCTTCTTAGCTGGAATTCGGCAGGCACTAGCCTAGGATATCTAGCTCGAGTAGCCAGTATTTTTATGGTTTAAGATACTGCAAATTTTTCCTGTTGAAGAGGTTAACTATACATTGGTTGAAATAAATTTTTTTTTGAGGATATATGTCTTTATGTAAAGAATAATGATATTCAGGAAGTTTTACGTCTTAACTTTATACTTTTTCTTATTAACGTAGATCGTTTGAGTCTTTTTCATAGTTTCAATATACGTGTTTACTAAATGCGTCTTTTACAGGAAAATGATATTATATGAATCGTACGCCTTCTTAAGGAATTCTTTTTTTTAAATCGGATATATCGATAGGAAAGCTCGTTCAATTTGTTGGAGTTTAGAAAGAGAACCTACTAGTTACACTATCATTGGTTCCAGTATGCAGACGCTCCTCCCTTGGTGAACTTATGAGAACCGATGCTAGAAACTTCATTGAAATCAAATATACGGAAAGACATATTGTTAAGGGTTTTTTTGATGATTTTAATACGGTTGATTGCAGCATAAGAATATCTCTGTCAATTTCATTATAGATTTTTTTCCACCGATCACTATACTAAATCATTTACTATATCTAGATCAATAAAGGTCCTTTTTCAATTTCTGAAAGTTGTAGCACATTAGAGCACTTAGGAATTAGGGTTTCACGATCTTTTATAAGTTTGATTTTGAGTAATATCATACGATCGCATGTAGTGGTATAATCAAGCTTCGTCGCCATCGATACCTTTATTTTTATCTTTGCTTAGCTATTTTAAAGTTGTATTTTTTGGAGTCGCAGACGTAAAAGGTTTCGGCAAACGTACTTTTATCGTTAGAAAGAAAGATGCCACGTTACAACAATTAATGTTCAACTTTATTCGGATTACTTTGATGATTTTAAAATACATGACATTCGAATAATTACCGAATTTTTTTTTTTGAAAAATATGATAATTGTTAAAGATACCATCAATTCATTCATCAACTTGGAATTCATAAATGAATTGGTCAATATAGGTTTTATGTATTTTTATATTATAATTTGACTTTATAATATTGAAAGATAATCTTCAAGGTTTTATCTGTTTTTTGAGTAATTTTATTGGTTATTTTAGCTCTTTGGATTTGTATATAATTAGTGCTTACTTGAGATTTTAGTGTAGCCATGTGATTTTATAATAAAATTTAATTTTCAGGTGGAGTTTTGGGCTTATCGGTTTGAAGTAGCGCTTTAACTATTTCTTAGGTTTGGTAATTTTATAACTTGATAGATCGCTTTGTGACGACATTTAGCTATGGATTTCGAGGTATAAATTTTAATAAGGGGTTGATAAAGATATTTTGGAGGCTTAATGATATCGTCATCACTTTAATATACTTGTAAGTAGTAATAAAGGTAAAAAATATCTCTTCTGTTACTAGTATATATTAGTATTACGTCTAAGATGTAATGATCACACTAAATACACGTGAGTATGAAGAAGGTGTCAGAGGGTATATGTTATCAAGAAGGTAGCAGAGGTGCTGGGTGAACAATATCGCCACCATGCAAGTAATGTTCAAAAGCCGTCAGGCGATTCAGAATATACTGAGACTGAATACTTAGATTGACAACTGAAGAGCTATGAAGGAAATACTATCTATGAGGTGCTGACCGTGTCCTTATATCTTTTATCTTTCATACCGTCTTCAGTACTGTCTTGGGTTTGATCATACTGTATCACTATAATCCTCTATTTTCTGGATCATCTTGAATCGCTATGATCCTTCATGGTCCATCACGTGACTTTGCTTAGTCATCATGGCTGACATAAGATATGTTCCCCGACTGATGTGTTAGACTTCAGGCTTCTCAGTGGCGCAGTTGCATACTGGCCCGTTTCCTAACCCAACCGCTGTCTGAGTTATGACACAAGATACCTCAAAAAAGCCATTCTACTACCGCTAAGTTTTTATAGGAATGGTGGCTTCTTCTTCTACCTATCTTATCTGTGATTAACTGAATAATTACTGAATAGTTTTGGTAGGCCTTTATCGTTGCAACGTAGTCAATTCGAATCGCTAGTTACAGTAACCGCTATATTGTATTGAAAGTGGTACGATATTTGGTTACCACGTGGTAAAGGATAACTCGAGATGATGGTAATAATTCTTGATACATGTCTAGAAATATTGGACTGCAGGAAGAGAGTTAACAATAGTTATAAAGTGTTAGTATAATGGAAAAGACGGGTAAATAATCATTGATAGAGATTATAAGGAAACAATAATCCTTTTTCTCTTGTTAAATCTTACGCCATCCATCTAGTAACCAATATAGACGTCTAATAATCTTGAAAATCCCCTATTTCACATTTTGATTTGAATAGAAACGAACAAAAAATATAATTCTAATGATACAAAAATAGAAAGCAAATCATAGTAAATAAAATCTCATGAACTTACATATACAGCCCATATAAATAAACATAAACTGATATATATACCAATACCTGAAAATAAACCTATAATATACGAATCTTAGCTGAAATTTCGAGTTTGGATAAAAAAGAAATCATAATAGACCGAATAAGGCTGAAATACATGTAGTGTAAATACTAAAAAACATTGTTAACCTCATTACACGGTTACAGTTACCAAATCAAAGTAATAATTCAATAAATTACAGTTTTTCAGAAGCGTTGAAATTGTAAAAAGAAGTAGAAACGAACATCCAACAAATGCAAATCAATACACGATGAACGCTTGTGGTGAGTTTTACACGAACGTTTACGAGGAAATTCGGCAAAATCGTAAACAATCAGCAGAAACTAAGTAATAAAACGTGAATATAAACTTCAAGCTTTAAAAGAATTATAACGAAAAGGGGGATAAAATTTAAAGCAACAGAATTATATCATAATATATCTTACGAGGAACAATAGAAATGATATAAGCTCAAGATATAGTTTACCCCAAAGTTTAAATTACGATGAAGAAAATTTAATATTGGTGTAGCTGTAGGTGCGAATTAGATTACACTGCGTATTATCTGATTACTGGTGAAATATACATATATACAATAAACGAGTTCGTAACAAAAAGTCCTTCAATATTATAAAACAAACCAATGATTATATCTTGACCTATCATGCGGATACCAGATGTGTCAGCAATATGATACTACAGATAAGTATTAATAACCACCTATTTAACTCAAACTTGAAGGATGATAACTAAATGTAAATGGAAATTTTTTTATATAATATATTTTAGAAAATATCAATCCTAGAGATTTTTATGATTAGCTTGCACATAATCTCTTTTTCTTATAACACGATGGAAAAAATAACATAAAAAATCCTATACAAAAAGTTTGTTGATATAAATGATAACAAACGTAAATTTAAAGTTGACAAAGTTAGGTTAATGTATATTTGGTGTAATAGTAAACATATTGTACATATTTTGAAGATTTCTTTAGAATACCGAAATAAAATTTCAATTATCATGTAAGTAACTATAGTTCGGAATAATTAATACTATGTACAGATAAAGAATAATACATAGAATAAATAGATAGAGTAAATGGATAATATATTTAAATAAAACTAAAAATAGGACTTAATTATATAAATATGTTGAAACCATATTATCGTTTTTTCGCTTATCATAATCCCATACGGATATAGAAAGGAACTTACATGCGAGGCCTAATATTTGTTAAAATTTAATGTTAAACGAACGAAGTATAGGTTTTAAAATAAACTCAGTGATATAAAGGTTACAGTAAATAATATTGGAAAATTTAGTTCAATATTAGGATTATAGCCTTATATTAGAAATTAATAATGAACATGGAAGCCGACGGTTTATGAAGGATCACAAGGTGTTATAAGAAAGTGTAAGGAATGAATAGAATGAATTGGACATATATACTAATATAATAGAATTAACTTAGTAAAAAATGTAAACATTCCAAAAAAAAAGGTAATAAATCGATAATTGTAATTAAAGATTTTAATATATTAATTATATCTGTTCAATTTTTACCTATATAGGACGACGAATCTTGCGATATCATCGTATAAAAGAGTAAAAAATCCAGCCGCTAAATTGTTCAAATGTAAACTATAATCCAGTGAAACCAAATGTTTTTTTAATTAATGGTTTTAGAGTTATAAACTTTGTAATAAATGCTGGAGGAAAATACGTAATGATTTAGAGAAAAATTTTACGAATTTTAGAAAAAAATATAACCAGAGTATGCAATGATTGCAAAATTTCTCGAATGAATAAATACCCTCCCTATTCGACCATTTAAAGGTCATCGTAAAAACCGTTGGAATTTGCCTAATATTTCGCGAGTAATATATACTAATATTCATTGGCATATTTACTAGGATATATCGCAATATTGGGAAAATGAAAAACTGGTATAAGAGGATTCAACACTGTTTGATATATAATAATAGGTAGAGAAAACCTGGTAAAATATAAACATATTTTGTTCATATACACATCGATAATGACGATATTCAAGAATATTATTCTACCATGAACAAGCAAAATTCTCACTTGGGTATATTTCAGTGATATTCGTAATATTGATGTTAATTTTTCTTTAATTAGTAATGAATCATTAGTAATATTCATTGCTCTTGAAATCACGATACAATCAAAAGTAAATATTTGAATAGTTAACACCTTCATAACAATACTAATGGTGGATGAGAGTTATACAATATTATCTAAATATGTTATATATCCTTTTATCAGTAGTGATAACTTATTTTTAATTGATTTGTTTGTTACTTTTCATCAATATTTACACGATTCGTTCTTAAATTGAAAGTAGATATTCACCACTCAACCATTAATTATCATGTAACTAATATTGTTATTTTCATTAGTCATAGTGAATACTTGGGAATGATTTTAATTAAATACCGCGTAAAACTGTTTCTTATTATCATACGGTTAGTATAGATAAATGAGAATTAATTTAACAATAGGTGTTTGTTAGAGAAGTCGATCATGGAGGGTTAAGATTCAACTTTTCAGTTGAATGACGAAAATAAAATAATAACAAGTATCAAAGATGTAAAAGACATCAAGTGAAGTATTTAAGGATGTTAAACAAGCCTTTTGATTATATAAAGTATGTTCAATAAGAAAAACATTAATATTAAGGCGAGCCTAATACCTGAAAGAGGATACTCAGCAACAGAAAATCTTATTTATTAATATAAATAGAACGGTACACTCTAGAGACATTTATTTTTTACTTTTTACACATTATATCATAACTCATTTGAAAATAGCTGAGGTAGGAAATTGAATCGACTTTATGATATCGCTACCTATTTTATCGAATTTAAACTAAAGAACTGGGTTGGGAGTTTAAAATAACCCAGATATTCCTATAATAAGTTTGTCTTCATACAGAGATTTTATTTTAGAATCAAGGCCTCAGGAAGTTTTTTCTTGAAATAATCAAAATTTGAAGTATACTTACGATACTGGTCAAAGAAAAACGATAAATACCTTTTTGAATATAATTGTATCCCTTTGTATAATTAAGAAATTGATCTTAATAACTTAAATACTTATCAAATAAAGTAAAGTATTGGAATAGTATTAATTTCAGTTCAGTATATCAACTTTACTTACAGTAAGATTGACTATACTAACTGAAAGTTATGTGTATTGTTTTGTACGGGCCTACTATATTGGCTGCAAGTTAAGTGTAGTATGCGCTAATTTCA
>JASMMZ010000010.1:13627990-13713952 GCA_038502455.1 Anisogramma anomala | reverse complement strand
ATTTAAAAAACGATCAAGTCTAAGTTGAAATGAAATTTGAAATACAAGGAGTTTATATGCGAAAAAATAACTTAACTAAGATGCCACAAACTTTCCTCGACTTGGTACAACTTGAGGAATACTTTGAAAACCCACAACCTAAAGCTATGGGTGTTGAGGATGTTTAACGGCTTTATACGCGTTTGAGCAGACCTCTTCGTAACTCCTAACTAATTGAAACTTGTTTTCCATATAAATTATGAAAAATCTGTTAATTTAGTTGGAAGATCAATACCTTCATATAATCATATAGAGTACGTTTTTACAGTGATAAAGTACTTGAAGTAGCAGATGTCAACGTATTAAGAGGTATGAACGTTAGCTTCATTTAACGGTTCATTGAGTAAGATCGTTTATTTCTTTTGGTCCCTTTCTATGGATAAGTTCCCCTTACTCCATAACCCTTTATTTAGACTCGCTCAGCTTTTTAAGCCGAAGTTTTATAGAATAGGTACGTCTATATACGCGAATCTATTTCATTCATTATTATAAGACTTTATCTCTCGAGTGGGGAAACTCATAATTATATTTGACACCGCGACTCAAGGGTTTTGAAAGTGAAATTATCAGGAAATACAACTGAAAACTATGATAATTATCGCGACCTTCTCCTAAAGTCTAATAAAATAGTCAATATTAACTTCAATATTTTTATGGATTTCTTTAATATTTGGAATAATACCTAGAGATTTGACGGGAAGCCATTGACACTTTTTAATATAAATATAATACATTTCTTCAATGTTTATAAGTAGATAGAGGTGTATTTTTCTATTTTTTTACCAATTACTATCGAAGATTTTTACAAGGTACACCAGTGATTATTACATAATTTTCATAATACTAGTAACAACGTTTTTAAGGATTTAGCTTAGTAGGAAAGTTATTTCCAATACGTTATTCACCTTGAGTAATATTATACGGATTGAGTAATTAAATAGTGGAGGATGATAATGATAGAAAACAAAAAGAAAGGAAACACCGATAAATATTTTCAATCGAATAATTTATAAGTTGATATTATCATGATTCAAAATAGGAAAGGATTAATTTAGTTAATCTATACTTTGCGAATAGGGAGATATAGTTGTCATAGGAGTTATAAAAATTAAATATGTTGTATAACGCTTGGATACCACTTATAAAGGCTTTTTTTTTTCGCTAATTGAGGTTTTATTTCGTGTTAGTAACAGTATATATGCTAAATTCACTTAATATTCAACTTTAAGCTCATGAATTACACGATGTAAATAAATAAACCCGTGTTATGGTAAGTCTGGTTGCTGGTTCACTTTCTATCCTTCGACTAAACGCTACAGATAGCAAGCGATATATTATACGTAATACCTTATTACTTTTCAATCATATTAATTTCACTGTATCGTAGACTTATATAGTATAGAGGATTGAGATAATAATAATACGCCTAAAAATGTTACATAGCATAATGATATTGCTTTTGATGCGGCTTAATAACTAGTCGACCATGCTTTTCTGTACCGTTAAATTGGTAATAACCCTTACCTTTACACTCAACAAGCCTCTCAGAACTTATATAATTTCAAATTTACGATTGTTATACATACTATACGTTTCAAGGTAATATGCCAGATATAGAACTCGCAAGAAACTTAATTGGGGGTTATTCTCCATTCATGTCATTGCGAAGGGAAATTCCTACTATTACTGAAATCGATCGTTAATATACTGGAAAGGCTAAAGTTTGTTAAGGCTTAGGCAAAAAATTATCATTACTAGGGATAACGGTAGTTGAGACTATTATTAGGCCTATTACATTTCACATTATAAAGTCCCCTACGATTTTCCTTTTTCCTATGGAAGATATGAAGACCCTTAACGTCAACTTTGATATGAAAGTTAATAAACTAATTAGAAACAATTAAGTTTTTCTCTGTATTTTGAGGTATGGGTATTCATTGTTTTATTCCAAGGCTTAATACTAATGTTATTAAACCAAATAATGTCATAAATTTGCTAAGAATACAAGCGCCTTCATTATCAAATTATTAATAGCAGATATAGAATACTCGATTTGAAAAACCATTGAAAAGCAATGTTATTACTGTTTAATATATACTCAAGACACCCGAAAAGATAAATTTATATTAAAGAACGATTGAAAATTTAACCACGAGATTATTATTCATGTATTTCACTTAGATAACGATCCTATGTTTCACGTTATTGATATAATGAACTCTCTTTACGAAACCAATTCTCTAAAGTTCATATCGAACGAGGATACGTGGGAAATTTCAAGGATTTTATAGATTATCACTTACTTCGGGCTACCAAATATCGTCTTTTACAATATGAGTACCAATTTCATGGTGGCGAGGTTTTAGGCTAAAGTTAAAATAATTGGCATCTTGTATAAATAGGTGTGTATAGGAGCTTATTACAGTATTGAAAAGGTCGAAAAGATAAACGCACTACAACGCTAATCGTACGATATACTTAAACTGAAGATTAAAAGCTTGGAGGATTAAAAGTAAAGCTTTTGGATAACGGTAAAAGACCGAAACAACATTATGGGCACTAATAGATTAATACTAACATTACTAGTCTTGAAAGTATACCCACGTTTTACAAGTAAATTTACACCATTATTTATTTCCTACGAAACATATGTAGTATAAGGTAAAACATTAAAAAAACTACGAAAGGAATTAAAACATAGTTAAGTTAATAATACTATTTACAAAAGTAATAGCATTACGATTAACAATATTTTAATTTTTCTGTTATGGAGTAAAGTGTTCGTATAGATGGAGATAGATAAATATCATCACCTATATAAATACACAAATATCGCTAACATTGAAGTAGATATTGAAACTACTAACAACTTTGCAATGTTGAAACAACACAAATTAAGCCTTATATTCAAGCGATGAACGATTGTGATAAAAACGTTCAAACCAAACGATCTAGTTAATACGACACTCTATCACCTGTTATCGACAAGCTATAGACGCTTTCGGCGCAGAAAATTATCAAAAAGAAGGAACTTTAGATAAGGAATACACACCGAGTCGTATTTATAATACTGGTTAGGTAATAAGAAGAAAAACAGGACAACAAGGGCTTAACATTAAAGTTCTAGGCTTAAAGTATTATGAAGACTTTCGGAAAACCCGTTCAAAAAGTGATGAAGTTGAAATTAACGAACTTCTAACTCGTGGAGTTGTATAATTTGTTCCAAAAACCAACTTCAACTTCGTTGACTCAAATATCACGATTTTGAAGTATAAGATTATACCTAAGGTTAAAGATAAAACCACGGAGCAGCCATATGAAAGGTAACGCTAAATAGCTTAAAGATATGGAAATAAACGCAAATATTGGACTTATATATAATCTCCTACGATTTAAAAGATTAAACAACGTTTAATGGTTGCTTTAACGGCGAAATTTTTTAACCAAATCAAATATAAAGCTCACATGAGATACCCGTGTAATAATGTAAATATATACCTAGTTAACGATCGTTTTATAACGAATTGTATTACTGCATCTATTATAGGAACCACAAACTACATAACTTTCAAGGACTGTAATACAATGTATCAAGCCATTACACGAATTAGTTGAAATATGTATTCATTCGTTACTAACCTATTAGTTGCGTTTTAGGTTATAATTATTTATCAAACCTTGAATATACGATCCGTGTTTACTAATTACGCGAAAGAATAATTCGTCTCATTAGGTATATAAACTAATGATACTCTAATCTTCGAAATTACTGGCTTTATAACATTAGAATACTAGGAAATTAAAGATCCTAAGTTCATAAATTTCAAGCTGGTTACAACATTATCGAAAAGAAACCAGTATAACTTTAACCAATCGTTAATCCGCGTACTTAATATTAATATGAGCCTCAGTTTTCGCCAAAAAAAAATAGAGAGCTAACTTCTCCAGAATTAATACGACTAACGTAGCTAAAGTCCAACAATACTTGGAATAGTATACCTATATCAAGTATATCGCCTCCTTATACCAACCGGGAGTTGTCTACGGCCTAATAATTGAAATACAAACATAAAACCTAATAAAAAGATTTTAACCGGTAAAATAAAAGGCTAAACTATCAGATGCAAAACTTGAAACAAGAGATTAATTTAGTTCCGATTAACCTGTTGAGAGCTCAATTGATAATTAACACGAATGGTATCTTTACAAATAGTACCGAATTATCGTTATAAATCGAATTCCTTATAATCCCCGTCAATAAGAACAAAAAGAAAAACTAATTTGTAATTACCAGCAACCTAATTGATTATACCTTAGCCAAATGCAAAAAGATTACATAATGTATACTGATTTTAGGGTTTGCATCATAATTAATAACTTTGATATAGGTAGAGCACTACGGGAAACCTTTAATATCATCACCATGAAGCTAATAATTATATCTATTTCAGTGGTGATTTAAATCGAATCAAAGAGCTTATTTGAGCGCCATTTGAAGCTTGGTCCACCAGTAAAAAAGGCTTGATAATTGATGTAATAGCACTTTGTAAAGCGAATAAAAGAAGGGAAGTAAGAAAGTTCCGATAAATCGATAAGAAGGATAATCTTCATAACTCTATAACGAGGGTATGACCAAGCAAATCCCTTAGATAGTTTATTGACAGCAATGGGCTGATCATACAAATTGAGAACGACGTCAACAGTTTCTCTGGCTAAGAAAAGTCACGTGCCAATGGATAAGAATATACTGGTAAGTAGTAAAACTACTAGAGGAGTAGGAATACCGACTTTTTTTAAATGGTAAGGTTAAACTAAAGGTAATACGCAGTTAATTAATTAATGTACAATAAAAAAAAACTAAAAGGTGGCTTAACTTACAGTAACAAAAACAGCCAGTAATACCAAAGGTAATAATAGGAGCAATGACACCTTAATTAACCTATATATGGTAACTAAAGTAGCAAACCACTTAACCTAAAAGAGTTAAAAAGGCTTATAGTGACGGTAGACTAATACGCGCAAATATATAACAAAGGACTTATGTATATGAATAGATAAAGGTAAGACTTTGAACTGTAGGATAATTAAAGGTAATTAGGGTCGATTTAGGTTCGAAACTTAACTGGAATTCACAGAGGTTTGGCTAATCGACAAAGATTGTTGGTAGGTCTTTATTGTTACAATGTAGTTGACTCAAATTACTATAGTCGTAGTAACTGGTGCGGCATTGAAATTGGTTTTGATCGATGTTATAGGTTCTAAGTTTGATAGACCACTATCCGGTTTACACGCTAATTTGTATAGTCAAATTTTTTGGTCTGTACCCAACTTTGAAATGGGTATCTACTACACTGGAATTGCATTGTAGTTCCACAAACTGCAGTTAATTTTTAGTTAGTAAAATCAACTAAACTTACATTTTAGTTGACTTAACTTTATTACATTAAACTGCTATTCCAACAAGGATGTAATTAAGGGCAAACCTGAAAAGTTTGATTGACTTCACTAGCGTATGAGTACAAAACAAAAATCTACCAGTATTGAAATAATAATAATTGCCGTGCAATAGGTCAACTTTGCTTATATCAAAGCTAAGAATACTAACTACTGGTTCATTGATTAAATATATATATGCCTACTATATTAGCTGAAAGTAAAGTATAGGATACACCTACTTTATACATGGGTATGTGCCAAGAAATTAGCTATACAAATCAATGTATCAACCGGCTAGAGGTTTGTGAAACATAGAATAATACATCTTCCTCTTGACCATATAATACTATTGTTAATTCGACCAATCAAATCGACAACGCTGCGATGTCTAAAGTCCTACAAACATAACGAATATTTTTGTTCAAAGGGATTACGGAATTTTTTAAGTAGTATAGAGACCAGATATTGGGATATATCGAGTACGTCCAGTGTAGAGTAAAAAACCACGTTTATTACATTCAATATGTAATATTTAATAATATGAATTCCTTCCAAAATAATTGGAAGTGGATATATATATATATATATTATACCTAGTAATACGATGTTTGGTCAATATTCTTTGTTGAATGATGAAAACGATTAAACACTAATGAATAATCCTTCCTAACACATTTATATACAGAACCTATATTTCTTAGTACTGCCACTAGACCTACATACCATTCCGTAATATCGACAGCCAATTTTTTTCAATGACTTCTTCTATAGCGAACGCTAAAGCGACACATCTACTACGCGCACCATTAATAAGTTGACAAAGGCTGCCTAACCTTTATAAGTTACCTAAGGGCCTTATCATATTCGATAGGTATCTGGGTCTCTCACAGCAGTAAAGGATCTTATCACTTAAAGAACCTAAATTTTTCACGCTGATTTCTTTTATAGCGCTTTCAATATATGAAGGCGTGATTTTGAAGTTTGTGAATCTATATATATGATTTATCAATGGGTTATTGATACCTTTATTGTAAGATTTAACAGATTTAATTTTACTGAATATCGTGTATTCATATTTCGTATCTAGGGGTATATTATTGATCATTTTGTAGATGGAGGACTCACTTTGTAGGAAAATGGCCTTGTATAAGTACAAAAGCTTTTGCTCCTTTCCTTTTCTCATTTCAGGTAAATGAAGTATGCATAAGGCAATTTCTCAGAGTCCTTTAACACTTTTCTTTCTGCCGTTTACAAGATAGCTTCGATATTACTAGCCTCTCTAGAAAAAAAGGGGAGGAAGATTTTAAATTATCGAATACAAATACTATGTAGATTAAGATAGCAGGTTATAATAGGACGTCGGTTTTAATAACGTTATAAATCATCTGAATATGTAAGAAAGGCTGTCAGGGTGTCATTTCCAATTATATAAAATATCATTTCGTATAATATATTATATCTCATAGAGGGAAATAGATTTACAGGTTTTTATTAAAGTCCTCGAAGATTTGAACAGTAATGTTGAAGGGTTTTCTTTTCGATAAATCATTGTAAAACTAGTATAATTGAACTCGTCCGTTATTACATCGGTAAATGAAATCTTTAAGGAGTATATTTTACTTTGGCCGAATACAAAACTTGGTAATTAAACTTTTAAAGTGATAATATCGATGTTATTTCATAAATTTCGGGGAATATTCATTATATTTCACTTATCTTGGTATATATATATAGTGATAAGGATTTTATAAGTTAGGTACACCTGTTCTATTGGGAAATCTCAATCGAGATTTCGAAAGTGAAAAACAAAAAAAAATGTAATTTATGTTGGAAGTATACCATTCAATGTTTATATATTGGTATGTAATGTTATGGTCTAACCTAATATATATATTCAAAAATTTTGCCAAATTATATTAACAATTAAGATACTAAGGATGAATAGAGAAGTTTGCAGAGGTATTTTTTGTAGGACTTATGTGCATGGTTCGCACACAGTCCTTTGCATTCCCTCATGCATAACGTCAGTTGACCGCACCCGGACCGCGCTCAGGTTGGGTACTATATATCCCGTTATGTACAGAGTTACTTAACTTTTGAATTGAATTATCTGTAGCCTACGTTTATAATATATCCCCCTTTTGTCCCCCTTCAAAAAAAAAAAAAAAAAAAAAAAAATTACAAATATCGTTGTTTTACCGGTGAAAAATAAAAACGAATTGTATCTGTATAAGGTACAGATCGGGTGCAAGCCGAACTTAAGCCGTTTAACCTTATCATTTCATTATACTTGCGCTGCATAACCTTATGAATCTGCAAAATATTTTCCGATTTCGGGCCGCTCGCGTATATTAAAACGGCGATTATAGTCGCTCTTCATTCCTTCCTTCTTGGTCTCTTTCAATCGTTAATTCATCCTCCGCTATCTGGTTTTCGTTTAAAAAATTAATTCAAGTTAAAGCTATTCTTTTTAATCCTTATTTTACCCTTCTTCCCCAGAGTAATTTGCTCCTTAATCATCGTTATTTATGTATCTATATTTCATCCTCGCCTCCTTCAGCATAGATATAGTTTTTAAAAGTCTTGGTATAGGTTACGTTACAGCCGACGATTTTAGTGGCGATAACTCACTACCCGGTAAGCTATATCATTTATATGTACCTTAATACTGTTACTGTTAACCGCTTCATATGGGCACCCTGCGCGATAGGGGACCTTTTAGTATTTGACTATAGCGAAAATAAAGTTAAACTTACCCCCTTTTAAGCGAAAGATATTTATATATTTCATATGAATTTTTCGTAAATTTTAGGGAAGCTTTTAATTTACGTTCCTATTGACGACTCCTATAATTACCACGTTCTTCATAAATTTTATAGTAAAAAGTGCCAGAAGTTCATATCGTATGGAATTTTTGTATGTATCAATAATTTTTTTGTACGTTTCAACAACCTAGTTATTTGTAGATTTTCTTTGTTTAAGCGTTTAATTTCGATGGTTCTTTGTAGCCTCCTAAAACTACGCTTTTATCTTTTTTTCTATCTGTAAAAGTTATAGTAACCACTAGGGCTATAAAGCTGTTTTCGTTTTTTCCTTTTAGAAGTTAATCAACTAGTTTGTTCGTTTGCGCGATATCTTCTATGCGTAAGGCATACCAAAAATCGCGGTTATTTAATTCGCGATATCCTAATCAATACCCCCCTACCCCGCTTTTCTCCCCACTCTATTATCACTTAGGACGTACTCATCCTCATCTTTTGTGGTCTGTAATCGTATGCCGTTTTATAACCGCGCCTTAGCTGGTGATATTTTGCTCCTAGTTTTCTTTTCTGTCTGCATGAGCTCATTTATAGTCTTATTTAAGGTCGTGAAAATAACTTTACTATTTATCTATGTCTTTCATCGCTAACATTGACTACAGCCTACAGAGTATAGCAATAGATATTTAAAACTTGACCGTAAAAGTTTATCAATCCCGTTCGTATATTTCTTACCAACATTATATAAAACCAATACCACCAAGTAAATCAAGAGCGTGTCAATAACCGTAACTATGTTAAACGCATTGTTTAAACGTAGATAAATATGTTATATTTATTTGTAGCAAGTTTTGAATACCGTTTGCTTTGTTCGCCATATCTTTCTCTGCCTTATCCATCTTTATTAAAGTCCCCTAACTTCCGTCTTGCCTATCTCTATTTGCCTCCGTCGGCGTTTCTTGTCGCTCAGGACCAGGTATAGTAATGACCGTAGTTTCGCCAGAATTCCTCCTCCTAGAAGCAGGAGGACAATAATAATATTCTATAGGTAAAGTTTAATAATGTTTTAGTAGAAGTTGTTGCACAGGTGAATTACTATCTAAGAACGTCAAATAAATATTACATGCTCAGCTTTATATAAAGCCTTATGATATAATAATAATGTGATTTCTCTATTTTTCAGTACTAATATACTAGTTTTAGGGTAAAGGCAACTTATTAGATATGAGTTTTGTAGGGTATATTCAGTTTCAACAAAGAGAAACCAGGTTGTGGTAAAATTTCACGTCTTCCAATTGCGATTTTTATTTTTCTCAAGTCGCAATTTATTCGTAGTTTCTCCGTAATATTTTCTTTAGTGTATTGTATCCCTTTTACTCAATTACTATATAACATATATAACCTCTTTCTATTTTGGAGGTTAAGATATTTTGGATTTGAAATTCTTTATATATACCATTTTTGTATTGTTTATATGGATTTTACTTTATTCATAAATCGTTACTACGCAGCCAAGCTACAATTTACTCTATTGCAGAGTACACGATAATGTGCCATACTGTAAGGTGTATTCTTGCAAAGTATATGATAGCGTATCGCTACTTAAAAGGAGCATTAGAAAAGAGTATGGTACAAAGCCACTGCCCAGAAGTGATATTGACAAAGTATATAGTAAAGTGCCACGAACCTAATAAGAACTTATAAGTTTTTAATTAAAACGTGTACTATCTGGATCATTTATCTCCCTTTTAATTATTTATTTTTAATATATATTATGATCTTTTTCTTACTAATATTTCGTTCAAGTGCCTATTACAACAATTTATATTGCCATTAATTACATATCGATGAAATCAATCATGAATATCATAGGAAAGAAGAGTCGAACCTAAGTTAAATACCAATAACGGTATATTGTAATAGTTTTAACAATTTGCACTTCAACATTACGTTTCATAAAAAACGTACGAGAATATCGACATACTATAGAGTAAAGATACTTTATAAATAACTATTCCAATATAAAATCATTAACTTGGCTAGGACCCTTTGAATACTAATATCTCTGTTATAGTATCCGTTCATTAGATTAGTACTTTAAACGTGTTCAGACTCTTATTCAATAACGTTTCATGACATATTAGGAAATGTTAGCCAAAATCACTAGATTTTGGGAACCCTTCATTTAACAAATCCAATTGGAAAGTAATATACGAACCGTTTATAAATTTCGAACATAATTGAAATACAACCTTGAAGGTGACCTGGTAATTCTTCCACGCCTAAAAACTAATATTCAAATGTTTTACTAAAATATATACAAAATTCCTTAAACATATCTTTAATCTTTTCAGTACAATTCTAGAATAATAAATACAACATTTGAAGTGTTTACTTTCTTAAGTGTCACATACTTCGTTAAACTTTATAAATAAACCCCGATACATAACTCTCTCCATTTACCCTACATTGTTTACCATCCCTTATTCACCCTAAATCATACCATTTATCTAAATTATTATTAATGATATTTAAGTTTACTAGCTATTTAGTATACATAATGCCTACAAAATTAGTAAACGCCTAATTTGAAAAACATAAATTGTTTGTAGTTAAGCCTTATTTATATTCATTCAATGTAGTAAGCGTTAGAAGCCTCATTTGAACCACCCTAAAGTTGGGTATTTATATATTTTTTACGTTGTGTACTCTTTTCCTTCAATGTTTTCAGTTCGTATATTTTTATTTATTTTGTATATTACTATATACCCTCCTAGATAGTATACCTAGCGCAAGTAGTAGTATACTTTATTCCAGTATACATGATAATGTGTAACGCTATAGGCTGCACATTTGCAAAACGCAAAGTACACCATGTATAGATCGGTTTGGAATGGTTATTCCAGACCGAACGGCAATGCGAGGAGCGGTTTAGAGTAGTACGCTTTAGGCGAGGGCTAATAAGCCTTTAGTTGTGGCGTACACCACTGAATGATATCCCTTTGTATTTTAATCTTCACAATATAATAATAATATAACTATTGGACTTTTAAATTCCTTATCATACATAAAAGGGTTTTAAACCTTACCTATACTAATTAGTAACCGATTAGGTGGTTAATGAATAGCTCAAGAAAAAAGAAACAAATTAAAGTTGAATACCTTCAGCAGGATATTACAGCAGTCCCAACTTTTTGAATTTAAACACATCGTCTTTACAAAAATTGTACGTCGACGTGTAAAAGAAACTTTAAAGATAAAGTCACATTCAAAATTATAACTTTGATACAATATTATTAACCCTTACTTAATGCTTTATTTACTAAAAACTCTGTTATGTAATTATTAACCCCTATTTAGTGATTTAACGTATTCAGGCAATTTTTAAAGAGCGTCTTATTACGTACCAGGTTACTTAAGCCAAAACTACCAAGTTTCGGAACCTTTAATTGGGATTTATCCGATTTTCGATATATAAACTCTTATCTTAATTTAAAAGCAGTTATGATACACCTATACGAACCGACCGCTCCAGAAAAAGCGGTTACGTATTAAGAAACCACACCATTTACTTAATCAAGTTCAGTTACGAGACACTCATACAGTCCAATTACCAAATACGGTAATACATTACATACCTTCCCATAATTACCCTTCATTTGCGCTATTCGCCTTATATTTACTTTTCTTTGTTCTCCTTTCCACGTTCTCTTGATTCGTTCTTAATTTAAATTTTATAATATTTAAGCTTTCCTAGCTGTTTATCTAGAGTAACATTATTAGACGTTTAGATAACTTATTTAAAACTCTTATCTAATTTCCATGTACATTTTATTTATCGTTGGAAATTTTCTTATTAATAAACACGAGTAACCCTCATTTTTAATACTTTGATTACTTAATTTGCTTTTCATTTGCTATCAATAAAACGTAAAACCCTAAATGTTAGAATCCAAACGTACTCAAATTAAATGAGGGCATGAAATTACCAGCATAGACTGTTTCATCATACCAAGTACTTATAAAAACTAACCGCCCTAAAACGTTTACCGTTATAACCATTAATACAATATTACTAAATGAAGCCAGCGCCAAATTCAGCTTTTGGTCGAAAATATAGGAATTAGAAAGTTTATAATATACGAAATCAATCTAAACCTTTGAAATAATACCATTGATTCGTTAGTTAATGAACTCGACCTATATATGGTACACAAATACATGTTAACTGTTATGTTCCGCTGTTGGGAAGATAAAGCCTGTAAACCAGATTTCTGAGATAAATATTGTTAAAGCTTTACGAATCCAATTACAAATCAAATGCTTAATACCTTAAAGGATATAAATTGCCGCTTTATAAAATCCCTATTCCAAAAAAATTAACTCGTCAACGTACCAAACTAAAAGTATAATGATTTATCCCCAAAGTATTTTGTAAAAGGGTGTGACTTTAGGGAATACACAAGACTATTATTAGAAAGACGAGGATAATGCGTAAAACAACTAAATCCTATACACATATCACAAGACAAACAATGAAGATACTCAAGAAGAAAAACAATTATAAACCTTATTTACCACGAGATAATAAAATACCCTTACGCCAACATATATTGTAAAACAACATCGAATATAAACCCATTTCCCGAATATTAGAAATAACCCGCTCAGTTATAGTGGAAGCGGTCGAAATACCGAAAATAGCCTGATCGACTAGAAAAGAGTCGGTTAGAATACAAAGAACAACCCGATTAATGAATTGATCAATCGCTTAAAATGCCAATATGTGCTTTACGGATCAATTCCCGCTAATTATGACCCCTACCGCAACCTCCTACCACACCGCTTTCTTACGGATGGAAACGACTTTATAAAGCTAACTACTTTTGTTAGGCTATATAATAGGAATAATAACTAGAATAGCTAGTTTTACGACATATTCAACAATAAAATACGGGTTATACATAGCACGTATAAAATATTAGATATTAAGCTATTTCAATTTTATATGATTTAACCAAGTATACATTTCGAATAATTTAGATAATCATATATATACTATTTAATCTAGGAAGACATATTCGTGAACTATTATAACCGCTTTAAATGACAGTTCGATATAAAATTAACCACAAACTTTACAATAGGATTAGAATGGTATAATGAGTAAATCCGTAAAGAATCAATAGGAAAATGCTGATAAAACCTATGAGAAATCTTTACCACCATATTAGCAAATTGTAAAAAATGTTAGGCAGCCCTTAAACCATAATATAAAGGCGAAATATAATTTATTTGAATATTAATGAAAGCATATCTCAGAAACCTCAATTTCGAACTTGTACATTTTAAACCGAAAAAAAAACCAACGGCCTTTTTTATAAGTCTCAAAATATGACCTAAAACATTAATAAGCTGATAAACAAACTGCGGATCAATATTTGAAGCAAATTAAACAAAAAAAGACGGAAAAATCATGAAAGTATACCTTGCTATAATAATTTACCACGTTTTCAATCGAAAATTTATGGTTAACCTTGGGAAAAACGCACGCCTAAAATACAGGTATTAAAAAGAAACTTTGACAATAGAGGATAAGAAAGTTCGTTCGAAAATGAAAGAAACGTACCGCGACTATAATAGTAATTGAAAAAAAGCACACAAAACCCCCCGAACTTACGAAAGCAGCGTATTAAATACGGAAAGATCAGCTGTTAGTTTAATAATTACCCCGCATACGAAAGAAATTTCATAAAACTATAATTTGAAACCGAATGTAAATTTAAAAATCATATGAAACCCAATTTTAAATTATATTTACCCAAGTGCGAAGGAGTAAAAACCGAATTTGGCCGTACTAGTATAAAAATATATCCGGAGAAAACGACCCTAAATATAACGATGTTTATCTATCCGTCTACGATAATGAAAACGCCTAACGAATTTTCGCCGACCTATAAAAAGCCTTCTTTATATATATTATAGGCCTCGATTATGTAAACGTAGTTTATAACGCCTATATAACATCTTCATTTGCACTTTATCTCAAATATTGAAACATTATTCTATGCATTATGCCTGATACTAATATAACCTAAATTTTAACGGTTGGGAAACAGCAATTCAACGAACTTACGGATAAATTTTTGAAGTTATGATTAAAACAAATATGAAAATACCGAGAGGTTTTATTTAGTAAAGGCAAAGCGTTATTACTCGGAATGGTCGTTGTAAATAAGCGTTTTAACAGGTTAAGTTTTACGTAATGGACTTTTCAACACTATTTTTACTTTGAATAACTAATATGAATAAGCTCGGAATTTAGGTCATAAATACGACCGATCAATTTTTTCGTGCTGCAAATGGCGTATTCATATCGCTCCAACTTAAGTTCGACTACTTGAGGTTTTTTATTCAAAAAATGTATAATTAAGATCATCTATTCAAGTTAACTAGAATCACGGACTTTACACCGACGATTTAGATACCCGGCTATAAAAAGCCGTTTACGCGTATTCTACGTCATAGGTTATACATATGTATGTCAAGATGTATTCGCTGTCATTATCAAGTTTTGCAATAAATATTAGCTATATTTATAAACCCTATGATGTTTCAAGTTTCTTATCTAAAAGGATATGAACATTAACTCCAAAGTAATTGTTAATATTATGTATTTAGATAGTTACCCAATTTTTTTACCGTCGACGTAGTAATATTATTTCAGACTGTTAAATTTATATAAAACTTTTCCGTTAAACACTACTAGGACGTTTTAGTTAATTATTAGTTAAACATCTACTACCGCCCTTTAGTCTGGATTATGTATGACGCCTGTACGGCTTTTGATTTTACCGAGTAGCGTAAGATAGCTCGGATAACTGGTAGTGAATATAAGTCAATTCTAGTAAAAGTTTTAAAAAGTATTGTAAAGTGTAAGCGATAGTAAATATTACTGAAAGAAGCGTATATGGTGTTGTCGAAGGAACTAAAGAGTGTTATTTTCAAGGAATATATCCTTTAAATAGATTTTATCTCCATTAAAGACAATTTTGACCTAAATAAGCTTATCTCTACGCCCTTTGTTTTTAATGTTTACCCGAGGATTTATATTGACTTTACCCTATTACCAGTTATAGTGTAAAAAGTTAATGTTGTAGCTAAAGCTATAGCAACATTACGTTTCTATTAGGCGAAGAACGATTTTTCCAAAGCATTTGGTACAAAGAATGGCCTACCTAAAACTAGCGTTTTGGATTTATTATTATAATTTGAATCTTGAGTTTAGAAAACAAAGGATGAAAGAATTGCCTCTTAGAGGATTATTGGATCTAGAGGTTATGATATACTAGTTAACTGACTAAACTTCATGAGTTCGTTTTGTTAGATAATGGTACGCTAATATAAGCGAAATATAGACAGGAATAGCCTGGAACCGAAAGTTAAATAACACCGTTTACAATATATTACCTAGAACAGCAAATTTGAACCGAACCCTACTTTAGCACTACCTCGAAAACACGATTTTACCCCGATGACGTTAGATAAAAGCGGATTATTTGTACTAACCCCACTAAAACCTCGCCGGTAAAGGGGTTACCTCGATGTGAAAACCAAAAAAGCCTTAAGAATATTATTACAAACTCATTTGTTAAGTAAAAATGAAAATAAAACCGCGAACTGAATTTACAGTTTCATTTCGAAAGTATCACTATTACCTTAGATACTTTGTTCATATAATTTACCTAAACGGAAATCTTAGCTTCAATCGACTAAGTCGTATTTCATTTTAAACATTTCTATTTAGCGATTCACGATAGTAATAAGATCTTTGTAACCCGCTTCGTTTTCGAAGTTCATGATAAAACCGGGAAACTTTACGAAAATACCAGTTTATTCGTTGAATGATATACCGACAAAGGTAAAACTATTATTATAACCTAATTATTTCTAGCATCTCTTCACGTATTTCATAACCTGTATATCAAGGTTTGAGATATAATATAGGTATATAAATAATTTGAAGAGCGACTTAAACGATGGATTCACGCTAACATACCCTAAAACCTTAAATAGCACTACCCGTCTAAGAAAATCTTACGCATTTTAATACCACTTTACGGCTTGGTCGAAGCTGGTATCTATTACTACGATGCTTACCAAGTTTTAATTTCAAACTTAACCTATTAGTGTTGATATCCCGTTCTGAAAGCTTTGTATCAATCGATATATATATGGATAATACATTAACATTGTGTAATATTTTGTTTTCCGCTTTTAAAGAGAGGAAACTTTTGGAAGCAAACCTAAAAGCTAAATTTAAGAAATACCGGACGGAAGACCTTGTAATTAATTTTAATTGCATTACTATTAACCGTTGCAATAGTACTTTAAACTTTACTAAAAAGAGGTAGCTAAATAAAGTTACTCTTATCGTTTTGAATCAAATAAAAAGAGCTCATGAATATAAATTTCAATGTTTACAAGGTGATAATATTACCTTTATAATACAATTAAAGGTATTATTTGACTTTTTTGTCTCCTTGTAGTATCAAAACGACGTTACCAACGATAAATGTATAATCTAAAACGCGGTTCACAATTTATATTACAGTATATACGTATTACAAAGTCATTTGCTCTTACTAACAGCTTTTTCATTAAAATAACGACTGTAGTTCACAAATAGGCTTCTTCTTAGTCCTTATGAACGAAATACGGCCTGGAACGGCTTTGCGCTTCGAAAAAGAAAATGTATAAAAGCTTTACAAAGTATAAAAGGGTTACGTAAAACGTCCTAACTTTCATGATTTATATCATGGTTGAAGGCTGTGATTCTGGTATTACTATCAGTATAACAGTTTGAATAATTGTTTTTAACTTTAGGTTACCTTCATTCCCTTTTATAGTATATAATAACTTCTTTTTATTTCATAAGTATCTAGTTAAATCAGGTATTACGAATGAAAACCGTTTGATAATCAATATTATAGCTTTACGCGAGTTATATAAACGCTTTAAAATCGAGAAAACATGTTGAATCGATGGTAAATTCAACCTAGCGGATACAATAACTAAGGTTATGTAGAATAAAGCCTTGGAAATATTTATATCGATAAGTACACTATTTATTATTGTTGTTGGGAAGGTTTTACGGCCCTAATTTGTTATTACACTACTTTTTCGCTCATTTAAATCGGCACGTATTATATTATTTATATCGATCCTTTATTTTTCATTTTTGTGCCCAAATTATTCGCGTCGATTTCTGATTTTACCTTATTTTAAGCTACTATTCGTATCGATCCTCGATTTTACTTTTATTTAACATTATTATTTCGTATCACTTTCAATATTTCGTCATTCTTCTTGCTTTACACACCTTAACACAAGTAATGAATGAATTTTCAATTTTTCAATATGATATCGATTTGGGTTTATTTCCTCCATTATATTTACAGGTTTAATTATATCAATTATATTCATATGATCTTTTTGTAAAAATCTAAAATATGAATATATAACGTATTACATTATAACCGGATACAGTGGCCTAGCCTGGATGGGTATCTATCTATTAACAAAGGGAAAAGGAAGATGCCGTCGCGTCCTTCTTATCCTTTTTTTATTAAAATTACCTGTATTATCTTCATCGACGTTTTTAAAACTTATAAGGATATACCCTTATGCTTTATTAATTTTGTCTCTAGGTAAAAGCGTAAAAAAATATTACCCTCCTTACGGTAAAATACGATAACGTCGTGGGATCTAGTTAAGTAATATATACGCAGGCTCTATATTAAAACGTCGACGGCGGCTGACGTTTTCCGGGTCCGCTGGTTAGCGTCTATTACTAATAAGCATCGGCTTGTTTTACCTACTTATGATGGCGATTATTCTTCAAATCACTTCAAACAATATATTTTTACTGAAGTAAGTTTTTAAGGTTTGGTTAAAACTTATTAAAAAGCTGGCAAAAGCGTAATAAGACCTTGTCTTATGGTTTTAGGAATACTAGAACGGGGGCATACAAGTTGTCAATCTTCTTGTAGCGAAGGAAACGGGCCAAACGAGCCCCGCTTTCGTAATAATCGCTAATTGATTTACCCGCGGTCGCGAACGCAATATACGATACGTAAGGCGTATCTATTAGCGGATCGAGATTATGGACCCGAGTACGTTACTTTAACGCCTTACGCGTTAAAAAGGCCTCTTAACGTATCCTGGTAATACGAAATTCGAAGCTACAAAACAGGTTCACTTTATAATTCCTATTTAAAAAAAGAAATTATAATTATAAGAATAAAAATATTCAGGATATACGAACCTTAGCGTAGTTACACAAAGTTACGTTTTCAATATAAAAAGGGCTCTACGAGTAATGTGTTTTTTTACTCGTAAGCAAAAGGTAAAGTTTATAACTTTAGAAGCCTCACACTCCTACCCTAAAAATCTAGGGAAAAGGGAGGGAGAGGAGGGGAAGGAGGGAATCTTAACGAAAGTGATGGGGAGGGACGAGGCGAAATCGGCAGTGAGGCTAGATGGTATAACGATAGCGAGGCTGAACGGCATGGCGGCGGCAACGGTGGGGCGTAGTAGGGTGGCAGCGAGCGGGGTAACGGTGGCGGGCGGCGTGGCGGTCATAAAGGAGATAATACCCGAAGAGTCCGGGCTATTGTTATTGTTGGTGGTGGTGTTGTGAGTGGTAGCGGCAGCGGTAGCAACGGCAGCGGCGGCGCGCTGCCATTGAGGCACTAAATGATACCTTACGGTTCGGTTTTTACGCGTTATTCATTAAACAAAAAGGTGAGTATATAAGTATTGTTTAAATAACATACCTATAAAAGCGGCTTGTTTTAGTTCAAAGAAATAAAGGTTCAGTGAAAACACTTCTTGGTTTATTCAATGTAAATAAAAGTTAAATTAAAATAAGGATTTCTATTTGTTTGAATTATGCGCCTTTAAAAAAAGAAATTTTGCCTGAACTGATAATGATATATATTTTTATACTAACCTAATACATAATTATATAATTAGTCTTATGTAATTACCCTAATACTATCACACATGTTGAAACCTACCAAAGGCGCTATTACCAACTAAATCGCACCCATTTCATTATGCCAATTAAACCCGAATTATAAACATTACTTCGGCTAAACTTTACTCATCTTAGCCGAATTTGCAAATTTAAACCTTTTTTTATTAATACGACAACAATACTATTACTACAGAAACTCACTCACTTTAACCTTTCATAATTAATACTGTAACAATACTATTACTACCAAACTATGAATTTGCAGCTTCGTAACTACTACCATATTATCAATACTAAACTATGAGTTCGATATATATATAAGAAGAAAAGAAAAGATTGCTTATATATATATTACTCTATACCATAATAAATGATATATATAAAGCAACTAGCAATTCACTATATTGTACGGTGTATATTTGTAATTTATACGATAACTTGTTACGCTACAAGTTATACTTTTACAAAACGTAAAGTGTATTATGTATGGATCGGTCTGGAATGGTTATACCAGACCGAACGGAAATGCGTGGATCGGTTTGAAATAGCTATACTAGACTGAACGGCAATGCACGGAACGGTCTAAAGTGGTACGCTCTGGGCGAGGGCTTATAAGCACTCACTCGTGGCGTACACTTGTGGATGCTTCTACTTTTCGTCTTCATCATTACACTACAATATCAATCTAACGGTGACTCTTCTGAATACCTTATTTGACGTGAATTGGATTTAGACCTTACCAACATTTATGAGGATTTTCTGGGACGTATTTATATAAATTATCTTAAACGCACCCAAATGTCAACTACTATGTTATATTAACTCTTGTATAAATTCGTAACTCTGAAAAGCGCCCAAATAGTTTCCAAAACTCTATGATATGTTTCAACATTTCGTAATTATGGAAATATCAAAAATAACTCTATTTAAAGTCCAATAATAGAAAGACCTCCTGTTTTAATATATAACGCTTCAAAAGAACGTTTTAGAACCTATTAACCTGAAAATATGGAATAATACCTTCAAAGTAATAGCGAAGAACTTGAAGTCATAAACGGCGAATACGTAGATTACGAATATCATTTTTCGCAATCAAAAAAACAAGCTTAAGGGATCGGGATATTCGATAATTTCTGGAAAGAACTTTTCAATTATATGTTGTCAAAATGGTATAAGGTATCCAGTTCAATTTCTACCGAATTTCTGGTATAGTTACAAAGCTGAAGAATTTATAGAACAGGTGGCGAAAACGGCTGTAATACAAGAATCTTATTTTCAACGACCCAAATCGACAAGATGCCGAACTCAAAAAATGAGAAGGTGTTATAGGTGGACTTTATTATATGATACAGGTTAGCGTAACGCAAGAAACAGATTATTTAAAAAAAATATGGAAATATCATTTAAACTACCTATGAAAGCAAAGTTTAAAACGATCCAAGATCCTAACTGAGCCCTGAGAAAGGAATACGGAGCTTGAAGAATTAACCAAAAAGGAGGAAGGGTTATAAACATTATATTTTATAGTTCGACCTACGATAGTAAGCCAAGTATGTGCCAAATGAAGTTTATTTTTAAAGTACACGCGGAAGACTAGACGAGGCAGCAGTGACCCTTGATGTACGACTCATGGTTATAGTCCGTATACGGACCGTTATGTACCTTCACGCGTGATTCTTTCGGATTGCGTCTGCGCCACGCTCGGGCCGGGTACTGCATATCCCATTACGTGTGCAGTCACGTAACCTATACATTTAATAGATTATAGCTCAAATCTATAATATATACCTTTTTTCATTTGAAACCCATAAAATTACGGTTTTTCTCCAATTAAAAGTTTAGTATGCGCCGTGTCGGCTTATTACGTAGGTTGGTTACGATTTGGGTATAAGTTGTATATCGTATCTGCCATCGTATCGTATAACGTATAGGCGATTGTGATGCGGGGCTTTTTACGCATTATAACAAGTTCCTTATTACATTGTATAATATATAAGCTTTATTAATTCTGATCTGCTTTTTCCGTATAACGAAACTCCTAACACGCCGTATAATGTATAACTATTATTGATTTCAGTCTGTCTCAACCTATAAATACAGCCAATATTATAATTTACAAAATATTTCTTTTTCCATATTGCTAATCCATTACCTTTTACCTACTCTCATTAGGTTATTTTATAATAACTTTAATTACAGTCAATTTTTTTAATCCTAATTATAGCTTTCGGCTTCCAGTTAACTCTCATTTTCCTAGGTTTTTCTCCTTATTAAACCCGATATTTAAAACAGTTTCAGATTCAATTAAATTATTAATGATGTACTTGGTAATGACGATTAAACTTTTTAAAAAAAATTCCGCCCTTTTTTAATCTAATACCTCTACCATTAACCGTATTATATAAGTTTTTCGCGTTATAAACAACCTTTTTGTATTTAGTAACAATAAGAACAACTTTAAATTACTTTGTTTACAAGATCAAAATACCTATATATTTTATATTAATCGCTTTTTTAGTATCAAATTACCTTGAAATTATGCTTATGATTACTGTACTTTAGGATGGTGTAATTGCTTCAAATTATATATTAAGTTAAACCTAATTATCATTTATGTAAAAAAAGCTAACTATGTATTAACCCCTTCTCTATTATATTTCATAGATATACTTACGTATAGGTTTGTCTAACTCCTATGCATTACTATGACAACTTATCATAAATTCATGAAATAATGATCATATTATATTTCCAGCCCGTAGGTTTTCCAGTAATGTTCAAGGTTATTCATTTATTTTCAATTTTACTATCTACAAGTTAATTGATTAATTGACTCAGCATTTCAATAGCGCCTATATTTAGGACGTCTTTACAATTACGGTAATTTAAACTGCTACACTCTTAGCTATACGCTTTATCTGTTCCCACCTTCTATGACCGTTATCCCTGAATATCCCCTTGTTTCCCTCAACTGTTTCGCCTCTTCATTACAACCGAACGCCTTTAGCTAATCAAATATTAACTCAAAACTTTCTCAAACCACACCGTACCGATACCCGTCTTACACCATTTGATAGGTTTACCAGAATAATAATAAAAAAAAAATCATGTAAGTTATTTTGTATAGTTGATATAAGTTACAGTTCATAAAATACAGCGAACGATATCTAGAGTCTAACAGAAAATGCTTTTTGTTTTTTCTGCGTTCTCTTTATGAATCTGAACTAGGAACGAGCTAACCAAACCCACTGTAAATGGAAATATAACTATACCTACAGATATCGCGTTACTCGTGTGTAAACTAATATATTATAGTTTTTTATATATCGCCTAAAAGGCAATGTTCCTCGCTCCGTTTCTCGTTATCTATCGTGGTCGGCCCCAAATAATTCCCGCTAAGTCCAGAGATGTCCGCCGTTATCGGCTTCGCCCAATACATGCCCTACCGCTCATGAATCGCTCTTACCAAAGTTGCTTAATACCCGCCTCGCGTCGTATTATCCCTACCTGCTGGCTCTTTTTAACGTTCTAAACTAATCATTATAAGGTTTAGAACGCTTCCAGCGCCATCATTTAGAAGATTTGGATAATAGAAATAATTTCTTATAAGTGAAACTTGTAAATTTTTGTTAAAAATCGTTATGCAGTCGAATATTTATATGAAACAATCGGGTAATGTATACCCGTCCTTATATATTATATTATACGATAATAACAATCGATTTTCACCCTTACTTATCAACCTTTATCTTTACCAAAGTAAAATCGATTTATTGGAAATGAACTACTTGAAATGTATTCCATATCGACGTCAAAATACCGGGTTATTAATAAACCTGTCAACCTCTTTTTTCACCTAGATTTTTTTTTTTTTACCGTGTATTAATTAATAAATAAGTATTGGGAGTTCGACTAATTATTAACTTTTTACTTAATCACTGGAAATCACGTACCGCCATATCCCATTTTTGAAACAAAATTATCCTAAACTTTAAATTTTATCTATATATACTTGTGTCATATCATCCATGATGAAGATTAGTCTTGAGCTTATGTCGAACATGGGTTCAAAGGAAAAAGGATCCGTACTCATACTCTGAAACAAATCCACGTAAAATACCAGGTACTATTTAAAAATATCCAAAATATTATTCGACGAATGCGAAACGTGAACGACCTGATACTAATTATATAATTATTCGAGATTTTCATTTGAGAAGTTAGATTTAGTTTTAGGTAAATTTGATTAAACCCCATTGCTTACTAGATATTGTTTGACAAAAAGTTGTTCATATATTTCTATTATCTCTATTCATTACTAAATATATTTTATAATTGCTTCACCTTTCTTAATACTTTTATGTAAATATTGTCAAAACGTAAAGGATCGTATCTATAAATAAAAAAACAATTTTATATTGCCTATTACCTTAAAAAATAATGAATATTATGTACCTAGTAAACAGCTGATGAATAGTAAGTCCAGAAAACATCGATTCCTAGTTATTCAATATGAATTAATAAGCTGTAAAATATTATACTAAATCGAATTATAAAAAAGTAACGGCAATTCATAGCTACTTGTAAATATTTTAATTTACTCTTTTAATACTACCGTCTATTTACAGGTAATAAGTTGCTGATAAAAGTTATTCAACGTTTTTTTTTAAAGAATCGTGATTTTCAATATACAATTACTTAATCCGAACCGCGATCGTTCAAAATGAAAACCGGAAATTTATAAAATCATTACTATTTGTAGGGCTTCAAAAGTTGCAACGTTGTCTATTTGATTGGTCGAAGTAAAAGTAGTATTGCTGTAGTCAGATGGTAAATGTATTGTTTTAAGTTTGGCAGACGGCTAGCCGGTTTATACCGTAATTTTTATGACGAATTGCTTGGCACGTGCCCTAATAAAAATTATGTCCTACTGTACTTGACTTATACCCAATATAGTAATTCCATATAAAATAATACATTTAACCTGCAGTTATCATAGTCAACTTTACTATATGTTAAGTTGACCTTCTATACTGTACATAATATTATTTCAACACTAGGGTCTTTTTAATCTTTGCGCGCACGTTAGTGTAGTTTATAAATCTTTTTCAGTTGCTATTAAATTATCTCTTCATTTCATAGCGAGTCCCCTATTAATTCTAGTTAACTTTTATATTCAATTGCATTCAATTACACTTCATTTGACCGTATTTGACCTTAATTACTTCGTGGATCTGAGGTCCGAGTTTATTTAGTCTCACAAAAAAAATTTCTGCCACAAGCCTTTTCAAACCTATACTTCAACAAGTCTTTATCGTTAGTTCCTCCGCTTTAGCCGTGCTAACTAAACAAGTCGTTCTAGTCAGTTTCTTGATAGTCTTCGGCCACATAATCTGGGCCTATTAGATAGCCTATTAATGCAGCCTTCGATACGTATTGTCAGCCTATTCTTATTCAAAAACCTCTCCAAGGCCTTATTCGACGAAATCTTCAATACAGTATTAGTAAGATTGTATTTTCCGTTAATATAACAGAACCACTTAATCCCTTTTACTTTGTAAGCTTTACGGGGTACAATTACATCAATTATCAGGCGTTCTTCGCTATTAATCCCGAACTTCGAAAATTATTCGAATAGACTACTCGAGTTAGTACAGATTACTACGGGATTAAGAGGAATCTTTAGCTGTCTGGTAATAAAGTTAAGGGTTTCCCATAATGAAATTATATTAAATTCTTTTCCCACTTATTTTCGTTAACAATGAGTATTAAAGAGTCGGTTTGTAAAAATAGGTCGGTGTTGTTTGTAAGAGACCTATCCATAAATATTATTAGCTTAGTTTTCAACAAGTGAATTAGAACAATATTAATCTTTCGGTTTAAATTTCGCACTTATTAATTTAGCTTTTTGTTTTGCCGGTTGTAGTCTTCGTTCATTAGCTTTTGTATTGGTATTGCGATAAATAGGTTGTACGATTCCTTCAGTTAACATAATGTGGTATTATAACTACTAAAGGAATTTTATTTAAGGTTCGGTTAGGCTTAGGCTACGTTAATCTTATTAACTGTATCCAAATTGATGCCCTAAATTTTTAGCGAAAGTTAGGGCCGGCATTAACATTAAATATACGAATTAGAGATATATTGAAGTTAGGTTGGTTACTCTTCATCAACTTCATAACTGATTTATAATTTTCAAACTTGTAATCCTTCAACGCTAATTATTTAGATTATAAGAATAAGCCGTTTGAATGAAAAAGGTATCGTGAGTTTATTTTCCCACCAAGCCAATGCTTTCATTTTAGTTTACCAATAAGTACGGCTCCTATATTCAATATTTATGGCTAGCCATAATTTAAAATACGTGGGAAGGTTAACAATCAATAGACTCCAGCTTTTACCAATCTGAATAATGGCTTAATATATCATATTACCATCCTTAAAGGGTAAATAATAGGTAGTTCCTATGGTAAATACAATCATACTATCCGCTATAAATCCGTTACGGATTACGTGTAGACTTGCGTTATATTAAGACCATTCAGCTTAAACTTTCCTTTCATCTTAGCTGGTAAACTTTCTACCAAATCGATTACCAAACGCTAACTAATTTTTTAAATCATTGGCAACTATGAAAGGACCTAGACTTCACCTTTATTTCCTTATCATTAATTAGTAAAATATGACTTCTCGTACGGCTTCCCCAAGGTTTTGCCTTTAAACTCGTAAATAATCTCTATCTTCAAATGATAATATTGTGGTTTCAAAAATTAAAATCAGCCTTCAGTATAAATTATATAACCCATCGAGTTCACAAGTAATTAATTTCCTCTTTATCTATTTTTACAAAAGAATTTCCGAAGTTTATAATAATATCATATATTCGGAGCTTTAGTACTAAGATTTAAGGCACAATCTGTATTTCCTCTATTTAATATTCCTCTTTTTCGGAGGGCGTCCGCGCCGGCGGCGTTTTATCGTCTTGTTGTTAATAGGTGGAGCAGGTTCATATTAATTGGATTGCTTACCTTAAGGGTTGTCATCGTTAATAACTTTAATGTAAAGTTTGATCTACGTAGGTTTTAAGAAACTTTATAAGGCCTTTACTAGTTTTAATAACAATTTCTGAGTTTTCGATGTTAATAATTTATACGGGCCCTTTCATTTTCCCGGCTCCCATGATACGCAATTTTAATTCATAAGAGAAAAGAAAGTACGTCGATTATTGTAGGTTCATTACTGGTTTTAAGGTTATTATTAATATATCAGCGTACCGATTCCTTTTGTAGTTCTCTTAAAGCGTTACCGTAGATCGTAATACGTTTTTGAATACCTATTAATGACGTAGATCTTCTCGTCAGGCGTAGATACGCTTTAAACACTAGTAGCGTTGGCACTAATTCGTTAGGGCTTATAGTATCATTTAAGCTTTTTACTCCTAATTGAAAAGCGTGCCTTCAGATTCGTAAAGCTTTTAATTTCTAGTGTAAGGATATTGTACGCTCGGAGATGTAGGTAGTGTGTCCTTTAAACCTTTTCAATGCTTTAATGAGACTTTACAGGGACTTACTTGTACTGGATACCCATTATCTTGGTAGTTTCCCAAAATTCCGCCGCCCTAAAATTGGTACTGGTATCGTAAATAACGATATTAGAAAGACCTAGTTACTTATTTATCCATATTATCCCTAACGTTTTAATATATATATTGCCGACAGGGACCTTAGAAACTTTACCTCATAAAAGGAGGTTACAGAGTTAACAACATAAATAACAGGATTATTTTATAACAAAAACATATGAATAAAAACTTTGTAGTTGGAATCATTTTTTAAAGTTAATTTCAATATTTGTACGACTGAGTTATATATTTATTAGTTGTAAAAAAGTTTTTCGTTTGCTTTTCAAGTTAAGTACTCAATATTTTAGTAACCTGCGGATAAAAAAAGTTTATATAGCATATTAATAGTTAGGAAATTGAAATGCAAATAAAATTAATGTATTTACGTCGCTTTCTGATTTGATAAGACAGTTTGAGGGTCTTGAACATAAAAATATAGGTAATCCTATTTAATAGCGAGGGGAAACTTTTGGTTGTTTTTAACCAGTCCGTTTACGTTAACATCGAGGTTAACATCAAGAGTTTTTATATCAATTGAGTAAAGGAAATGGGTCCGAGACTGAAGGATTTTGAACGTAATTTCCTTTATAATTGTTTAAATTACCGTGTTTCTTGGTAACAATAGTTTATTGCCTGGTACAAAGTCAACTTTAGCTTTTCCAGTATTATAGCAATTAATTTGAGTTTTGTGTTATTGTCTCTTCATAGTGTTACATACTGAAAATACTTTTTTGTTAATTATCTTATTACCCCTGTATTCGCATTAATTCCTAAAATCGTATAGCCCGCATAGCAATCGCAAAGATTAAAGGTTTATAAGGAGTAGGGTACTTATTTAAGGCAGAGGTATGGGGTTTTAACACATAAACAGTAAGAAAAGATGTAGTTAGCTCATTATTAAAATGCGTCAAGAGTAGTATTTTTCATATCATTTAATTTGTTTTTGGGTATTATCACTATTAATAGGCTTGTCACCTTCGACGTTTGCGACTTAATTTAAATATTATTATTTAAAGGTTGTGTGATACTAGATATAGTATATTTCCTTTTTATTTTTTTTCTCGGCTTGGAGGCCTTGAGTTACCTAATAGTTAGATTTTCCATAAATTAAAACATTTTCAATTATGATGGTTTTACTTAGCTTAAACCGATTAGCATAGTTTCCATCAGCTGAACACAGACAACCCCGTGGACCGTTGCTTCAAGTCAAAAGTACTAATAATCTAGACGCTTCTAGATTATACTAAACACACTATAAGGTTAGAACATGAACGATACAATATCGTGAACTACAACATATACATTCATATGACTCATGACTCAACCCGATGTCTCATAGCCCAAGTTTATAACAATTATTAATATTATGATAATAGTGCTCACGATTAGTAGGTTCGCTGAAATTTTAGCCCTGTTAGCGTTAACGTGGTTGTTACCTTTAGTTTATGGTCGATAGACCAGACCTTAAGCGTTGAAGAAACCTGCAGCTATACTTGTAGTCACTGTAATGAACTATCGTAAGGTTTTCTTTGTCCATGTAAAGGATGTTATCAGCTTAAAGGAATATACTAAGCGAATTTAGTATATACGAAATTAGAGTTGTCAACGAAGAACGCAATTAGCTAAAAAAAAGTCTTCATAGATAGCATCTGTGCCTTATAGAGTGTATTTAAACTCGTTAACGCCTGGGACTATTACTCGTATCTATTAATAAAATGTGTCTTCGTTAACTTAAGCTTTCTACACTGCTTTTCGATATAATATTAATTCATTAATTATATGATTTAGTATATCCATGTTAAGTTCGTCCTCTTTGATCTTCATTAATATTATTACCTTCCTTATAATAGCATAATTGGTGTGATATTACATAAAATAGACGTCATATTCAAAATAAATTGTTATACAGCTATTATTTTACGGAACGTAGTTACCTGGATCAGGAACATTAAGTAGTAGTCAATGGCATACCGTATAAAGATTCCAGGGAATAATAAGTAAAAACCAGAATGAGGAACCATTATTTACTTATAAATATTTAGAAATGGTATTTTATTCATGTTGAGGAGGTTATAAGTTTTTCTGCTATACTTTTTTTTATAGTTTGAAATTTTCCCAAAGTCTTCGAAAAACATGTAGTTAATATTAACTATTTGGGGAGGCCTTGAGGGTAGGTCTCAATAGTTATCTCAATCCTTATTATTAGTATTTTCCTGTAATTTAATCTTTAAAAACTTCGAAATACAGTGTTAAGGTAATTCACTAGTTCATTAGTCTCAAGAGTAAAGTTTGATAGAAGCTTTTATAATAGGATATTCCGTGTTATCACCTCCATTGTAGGAAAGATTTTAGGGCATTTATCAATTGTAATTAAAGTTTTAGGTGGTAAAAAGATCGTGACGGTTTTAAAAAAACTTAAGGATCCTGCTTAATTAACTAGTAAAAAGCGCCAATACCATTTCCGCTAGCCGGATAGATAGCTCTTACTTTATTTATACTACTGCCGTTCAAAATATACTTCGCGTTATTACATGAAGGTATTAGGTTACCGAGTAGATTCATATATTTTTTATCATTAGCGCATTAAGATGGTAAACTTAGCTAAGGGTGAAATGTAGTTTCCTCTAGATTTCAATTGCGGTTATTAAGGTTTTTCAACACATTTCCCTTTGTGATATAGATTTTAAGGCTATTTGTTAAGCTAAGCTATTTTGAAGAAGGTCTTTTCTAGCCTGGTTGAGCTTTCCTTTGGTATATATGTTCTTTAGCGTTTAAGTTGAATTTTTAATTTAGATTATTCTGTATTTTAATCTGTTTTACATATTTTCATTGTTTAGTCGTCGAAAACCATACGCTATTTAGGGAAAGTGTGTTGGAATTTTCACTATCTTTTTATTTAACCATATAACAACCAATAAAATTGACTAGGTGCTTTTCTGTGAAGTTTGCGTCGATATTATTGCTTTAAAGGTCTTTACCGTATTGTTTGGAAAAGACGGATCCAAAAACCTTAAATACCTTTAGTAGTTATTGAGTAGGTATTATTTTTGAGGTTTTAGGTTGTGTAAGGTATTTAAGGAAAAAGACTTAGTAAGTTTATGTGCAAGTATTTAGTGTTTTCGCATAAAATCGGTACAGAACATAATTACTTAGCGTTATGTCATGCGATGTATTTTTTTTTTTTTCGTGACTTGGTAATTTTTAGTGTTTTTGTTTATAGCATTATTCTTAACAGTAAAATTATCATAGGAGGGAAGGTATAAAAGTGAAGTAAGGGTAAAGGCTTTGTGTAGAGGGTAAGGCCATAGGTCGTTATTAGTGATAAAGGTCGAAGATTGTTAATTATTTAGCTGTGAGATTTAGTCGGTTTTGTAATAGTAGCAGTTGTAATAGTACTAATTTAGTCGTTCGCTAACTTGTTAAACTTTAAGACTTTTGATAGTTAATTTCAACATCTTTAAGAAAGATTTGTATAAGTTTTTTGGTATTTTTAATAGCGATATCATCATTACCATTACGTTGCCATAAAAACCGCTGCAACCAAGAAGTTTTTTTTACTCACTTCCGTTATAACTACCGTCATTTGTAATAGCTTTTCGCAAGATTATTTTCTCTGCCTTAGCCGTCGTTTAATGTACGGCGTGACCAGAAAGTAGTTTTTTTATTTTATTTGTATTATCGGTATTCAACTTAATAAGTACTTATTATTTTTGGTATAATGTTAGAAACTATAACGTTGTCAATTAAATTAGTCTTAATAACAGTAGTATTGTATTAGTCAGATATTATATGTATTTTTTATGTTTGATAGACTGATAATCAGTCTACAATGTAATTTGTATTCTTAATTGTTTATCTTGTGCCCTAGATTGAAATATGGTATACTGTACTTGACTAATACCTAATACAGTAAGTTCAAAAAAAACAATAAACTCAATTTTCAGTGAGTATAATTAACTTTACTATGAGTAAATTTGACCAACTACATTGCACAAAGTATTATTGCAACAGTTAATATATATCCAGAAAACGTTTCACATACGCGTTGCTGGTTTAAATTATTTAAGCTTTGATGAAACAAATTGATATTATTGTTTTTGTTTTTTTAAAAAAATAAGTAAAATAACCAAGGCTATTATCAGTAACTGGTACATCGATTATGAAGTTTAGGGAAAGAAAAACCTATGAATCATTTAAAATAAAAAGTAGTAAATTGAAGGTTAATCATAAGGTAGAACGAGTCTTTATACCGTTATATTACGTATATCTTCGATATAAATATTGAATATTTGAGACAATGGCATTTAAATAGCTTTTACTTGAAAAAAAAACTCTAAAAAGAATTGATCCGGATAAATTATAACATATAAGTGGTTAGTTTACTTTCAAGTTTCGTTATTAATACTTTTTAATGCTGTAATTATGAACGACTACAGTAATATAATTTACCTTTCGGGTTGGTATTATAATCTGTAATTCATATGGAATATTTTTTTTTTCATTGGGAAATGTTAAACGTTTTCGTCATCGATAGTAAGCGAATTACATCTAATGGGACATTCGTTACGCCGTAATCTAATAAGTTGGCGAAAACTTCCGGCACGAAAATAATGTAACAGCCTGATATTATCAAAGTCGGCGATATTAACGCAGGCCGGACCCTAAGCAGTATTATAACCATCGATAACTCGATATTTCTCAACGTTGCTGAAGCCAACAGCGTAAACACAAATTAAACCTAAGGCGATACCGTTCCTACCGGTGCCTCTAATTTTTCCGATTTCCCCTTTAAACGTATATCATTGCAATTTAATAACTGGGCTTTCGTTTAAACAGATTTATTCGAATATCATGGGGTTATATTTATTCACACAATAAAGAATTATACCATGACTATATTTAACAAAACTATTGTTTTTTTCAAAAAAAAATCTCGCATGAGGTGTTTTTTAACCTAGCGTTTCATTTATTATTTACGGGTTAATGTGTTGAGGCGAACGCTTTAAGTCTTGAGCCAGTAACGTCAATAGTATTAGAAAGTAAAAAAACTTCTGCATACCAAATTCAAAGCTTCAACATTAAACGGGGCGACAAAAAAATACACTAATTCTTTATGATGCATTCAATTGATAAATGGGATACGGATCATACATGATAACGATAATCATGGTTTTAAATTAAATACTATTACGAAAAACTCCTAGTAGTAAGTAGTGTAATTATGTTTCGCATTCGTTAATTGTACGAAAGTTTTTATTACCGTTAACCGATCTAAATCCTAATATTCCGAAATTGTGGCCGGAAAGAGTATATTTTTTTAACGTTTTCAATTAATATTTCTCTTATTTCTTTTCAAGCTATGATATTGTATATTCTGAGTATCGATGTAGGCAATGTATTGAATCAAGAAAATTACCTATCTAGTTTCTATAAAATTCATAATATATTAAAACTTTGATCCTTGCGAATCATTTGTAAAAAAATAAATTCTTAAATGTCCCGTATATTTTTGTGGTAATCAAGAATTCCTACGCCATCATTTATCATAACAACTAGGTATTATAATTTTTTTTTACAAAGTAACCCGTTTTCAAGTTCAAATTTAATACGATATGGTGATAACATTCTACCACTTCGCTAATTTTGATTATGTAATCTCAATTGATACTGGAAAAAAAGATTAAATAATGGTTTATGTAGTCCATAATAATATCGTTCATAATATCAGTTTTTATATAATCAATTTACAGTTGAAACTTTTTTAAAGTTTTTACCGGGCTAAAAAGAATAACTTATTTCTTAAATTAACCGGAACGGTTATGAAAAGCCGTTAATTACTTTTATTCGAGTATAACCCGAATACGGTAAAATACCGTTCGAATATCAAATTTCGTAAGTTATATTTATTTCGATCACGTACGTAAGGTTTTCTTCAATATAGGCAAGGATAACGATACCATTTGATACTCTTATTTAAAACCTAATAATTGATACAAAACCATTACCCGCTTCTTAACTTCAAGATTATTAATATTGGCCTTATAGCTGATAAAGAATTCGGGTGATCTTAACCCTTATTTTTTCATTTTCATAACCCAACACTGAAACCGAAATAATTCATCTCTGAATATAAAATAGAATGGTTCCTATAATGTATCCGACAAAGAATTGTCTTTGATTGGTTTAATCTAAATATAATACTTATAATTATCAAGTATAGCGGTAAGATTATTGTCTTTTCCTTATTATATTAATTATGAAACTCCGCTAATTTAGGTAAAAAACGTAACCAATTTTCCTTTTTTCTTAAAAAATTTGGCCACGACGATTATAAAAACGCGTTATTCACCAAAATTTAATAGTAAAAGCTAGTTAAAATTTATTCTACCTAGGCTATACCATCCGTTAAAATCGGAATATATTGGTAGGACCTTAGATCAATGCAAAGTTGTTGATTCGATTGGTCGAAGTAATAGTAGTATTGCATTGATCAAGTGGTAGATGTATTTTTTTTAGGTTTTACTGACCGCTAGCCGGTTTGAATACAAATTTGTATAGTCAATTGTTTGGCCCGTACCATAAGGTGAAGTGCAGCGTACTGCACTAGCCTTATACCCAATATAGTAAGTCTATACAAATAATACGCTCAACTTATAATTAGTATAGTTAACTTTACTATAAGTAATGTTTACCTACTGCATTGCAGGTAATACTATTTGAATATTGGCGGTTTCTCAGTTTGTACCTATACGCCAGTTTAGTTAACCAATTTTTTCCAGTTAGTACTAAACAGCGATCTAATTAACTTTCCAACCCTTTGTTAATTCCAATTGATCTCCATATCGAAATTGCACTCAATTTAATGTAAACATACTTCGTTTACCATCAAAACCCCATGCCTTCGATGTTCGAATTTATCAATTTCTATCAAAGTTTGATTCGCTATAGGTCTTTATAAACCTTCACTTTAGCCGTGACAGTTATATAGATTTATATCGTTCATTACCTAGTCATCTTTTCTTAGACCAGGATATACTCGGTTGTTGGCACATAATTTAGGCTTGTTAGGAAGCTTGTTAACGTAGCTCTCGATACGTATAGTTAGTTTATTACTATTAACACACCTTCTTATGGCCTTATTCGGCAGCGCTTTTGTTATATCGCTAGTCGAATTGGCTTTGTAATCAATTTATCTCAACCCCTTAATCTTCCTCCTCTCGTATATTTTACATAGTCCTATTACATTAATAATCACATGTCTTTCAATAATTGTACCAAGTTTCGAAAGGTATTCAAATTGGTTTCTCGAATCGGTATAAATTACCACCGCGATAAAAGGAATCTTTAGTCATATAGTAGTACTGTTAAACATTTTCCATAGTATTATACCTACGTTAAACCGTTCTTTTATACTATTAAACTTTGAGGCTCATAAGTTTCGTGTAATCTTCTTACATTTACTGGTGGTCTCGTGGATTAGGTCACTATTAATACTTAATTGGTTTTCCCGAAAATTTTCATTAACGAATGTTATTATAAAACCGATTTGGAAAGACTGGTCGATATTGTTTGTAAAAGATCAATCTATAAAGATTGTTAGCTTAGTCTTTGACCAGTTAATTAAGAACCATATTAATCTCGTCGTCCAGGTTCAGCATTTTCCAGTCGAACTTTTTTTTCAACCTATTAAAGTTTTTATTAACTGAATTACGTACTTGTACCCCGATAAAAAGATCCTAAAAAGATTCGAGTTGGTATAGGATGGTAATATAGCTGTTGTAGACACGTTGCACCAAGTACTCTTAGCCCTTAGCTACGTTAGTTTTATAAATTGTAAAACAATTTCCTGGCCCTTAGAGATAAAGCTAAAGCCAACATTAATATTAAACATGCGGATTAATAATTCATTGAAGTTTACTTTAGTTCATGTTGTTAAAGTCCTCACTAGCTTGTAATTTTGAAATTTCAAGTTATTGATCGCTTGTTTGTCTTATATTATAAAGTTAACCGTTTCGATAAAAAGGGTATCGTTAGTTTATATGCCTATTATGCCGAATTACCTCTTTTACGTCACCAAAAAGCACGGGTCATATATTAAAGGTTTTATTGTTAGCTGTAATTTTAAAAGTAATTAACAAGTCTTAAACAATTTAATAAATACTTTAGATAATTCGTATAATGGCTTAATGTATTTTATTATCATCCCTAAATGGTAGATGGCACATAAATACTATGGTAACTTTAATAGTATGATCTATTATTAATTCGTTGCCAACTGCGGGTAGGTTTACGTTTTATTATAACTTTTAAGACTAAATTCGCATTTAGTCTCCGCTAGTAATCTTATTGCAAAATTGATCATCAAACGCTGGCTAATTTCTTCAATCGTTAACAATTACTTCAAGATTTTAGTCTTACCTTTATTGTCATATCTTTAGGCGATTAGACGTAAATTATTGTATGGCCTCTTTGTAGTTTTACCCTTGACTTCGTCAATAATTTCGACTTAAAGATCGTGATGTTTAGGTTTTGAAAGTAAAAATCGATTATCAGCACGAATTATACAACCCTTCAAGTTAGTAGGCTGTTCATCTCGACCCTATCGCTTTCCTTCAAAAGTCTGCCAAAAATTGTCATAATATTATATATTCGGAGCTTCAATGACAAGTCTTCATTTTCCTCATCTCTTTTGCTTAACTAGGCATTATTATAAATAATATCCAGTATATATTCCTCTTTTTTAACATTCCTTTTTTTCGAGGGTTGTTCGTGTTGCTAGTATTTTATTAGTTTATAATAACTGGTAAAAAAGGTTAGTATTTTTTCAATCGTTTAAATTCAGAGTTTTTAACGTTAATGGCCTTAATTTAAGATTAACCTAAGTATTTAGAAAAGATATGGAACAATTAGCAGCTAAAATAACTATTTTGTTGTTTCTAATACTTAAAATTTTATATGTGCCTTTTCATTTTCTTGTCTCCGCTATACGAGTACTTCACTTTATAACGGTAGAGTAAATACATTGATTGTTGTAGGGCAGTTTTTAGTGTTAAGGGCATTATTGACTTAACGACGTGCTAATTTCCTAAGGAATTTCCTCAAAGCTTTTCTATAGGCCGCAGCACGCTTTTAAGTACTTACCGATAGCGGGGATTTACTCATTAATCGTGAGTACGTTCCAAAGACCAGTAGTGTTTAAATTAGGACGTTAAGGTCTACAGTATAATTGAGGCCTTTTACCGTCATTTTGAAGCGTGTTTTCTAATCTGTAAAGCTTTTAATTTCTAATGTAAGTATATTATATGTTTGGCGAAATATTTCGTATTTCTTTTGAACTTTTCTAATACTCCAGAAAGCTTTTACAAGCACCTAATTGTACTAAATACCTATTAACTTAGCATCTTCCGGAAACTTTACCACCGTAAATTTAAAATCGGTATTGTAGATGAAGACGTTGGGTGGGCCCAGGTACGTAGTAATCTATAATATTCTTAGTGTTTCTTATATATCCCTTACCGAACGTGACTTTTAAAACTTAGCTCCGTAAAAGCAGGTTGCGAAATTAATAACGTAAAAATGGGCTAATAATTTAAGTAAAATATATCAATAAACATTTTGAAATTAAAGGCGTTGATGTCTTTTATTGCAAATTTAAATTTCTGAGGGCTTAGATATACGTTTCATGATAATGATCATGTCTTTTGATAGATTTTATCGCAACCTATTCCATATATTTATACCTCTAAAGATTTTTTGGATTTATGTAACCTATTAACTACTTAGTAATTAAAGAGCTGGTAGAATTAACATATCTCCGACTATGTTAGGTTTAACATCACTACTTTAAGCCATTTATGATAAAACTATAAGTACCCTTATTTAAAGGAAAAGGGAAACCTTTGACCTTTTTGAACTAGTTCGCTTATATTAACGTCAATGTTCATACCAAGAGTCTTTATATCCTTTTTTTTAACAAAAGTGTAGGTGGCTTGAGAATATGGAACGTGATTGCTTTTAAAATAGTTTAAATTACCGTGGTCCGTAGTCACAATAATTATTCGCCTTCTCTAAAATCAACTTTATCCTTATTAATATCGTGACGATTAAATTTGGTGACTATAATAATTTCCATATGTAATACTGCGTATTACGAATAACGTTATGTTAAGTACCTTGTTGTCCCTGTATATGAAATAATACCTTGAATCGTATAATCCGCGTATTGATTACGAAGATTAAAGTTATATAAGGGGTCAGGGGGTTAATCAGGGTAAAGGTCAAGGTTTTCACCACCTAGATGATACAAAAAGGCGTGTTTTGCTAATTATTAGGCCGTATTTGAATTAGTACTTTTATACTACTTAATTTGCTTAAAGGTCTAGACACCGTTAATTACCTTGTTGCTTTCGAAGTTTACGATTTAAGTTGAATGATCTTGCTTAAAATTGATAGGGTATTTGTGGATATTATTATATACCCCTTCAGTTAGTAAATATGGGCTAAGTAGCAGTGCACTATATTACAAGATGCACTCCTGCAGCGTGCACGATAACGTGTCATGCTGTAGGCTGTACTCTTGCAAGTAGGAAGTGCATCATACGTGGAGCGGTCTGGAAGGAGTATTCTAGAGCGCAATGCAAAAGGGCTTCAGCCTGAATGAGAGGTTTATAACCTCTCATCCGTGGCGTGCACTTTCTAGAATGCTTCTTTTGGACTTATCTATCTTTTACTATAACACCAATACTTCTGATGACTCTTCGTTTACATTCACGTGAAAAAGAGACCTTACAGACAGTTCTGGATATAATATATTGCCTTGTTATTTTGTCGTTTGGTGGCGGGTTGCTGAGTTAACTAATATCTAAATTTAACATAGATGTAATATCTCTTACTAATATTACGACGATAATATTTACGGTTAATAGGTTCGCCAAAATTTCGTCCTTATTATCACTAACGTGGTTTTCGTTTTTAGTATAGATTCGATTGACCAGACTTTAAGCATTCAAGGCGCTCATAACTATACTTGCGGTCGATGTAATTAACTATCACAAGGTCTTTCTTATCCACGTTAGCGAAATTGATAGCTTAAAGGTAAATATGAAGATAGTTTAGTATCCGCATTTATCTAGTAGAAAAAGAGGAATGCAACTGGCTAAAAAAGCTTTCGCAGGTGGTATCTGGGAATTATAAGGCGTATTTAAACTCGTTAACATCTATAAATACTACCCGTACATGATTACGAAGTATAGTTTCATAAATATTCGTTTTTCTTATTGCTTATTAAAATAAAATTAGTTTGTAGGGCCTTTAATTGAAAATATTTATTGATATTTCCTTTTTTTTTCGTTATTATTGTAATCTACTACGATGTAGTCTAGTTTATATAGTATTATGCGAGGGAGATGTCGTATTAGAAATAGATTTTTATAATATCGTAAATCTTATGAAATGTAGTAGCTCGAGTTAAGTAGGTTAGGTAATGATCTCTAACGTGCCTTATAAGTATTTCAGGGAATAATGAGTCAAAACCTAAAAGGGAAATTTCCATTTACTTCAAATATTTAAAAAGGGTATTATTTTCATATCGGAAAAATTGTAGGTCTTTTCTTTATACTTTTTTATATTGTTTGAAATCTTGCCGATATTCATTAGAAGCTTATAGTTAATATTCATCAATTTTATCAATCTTAGAGTTAAGTTGCAATAGTTATCATAATCTTCTTTAGTATTTCCTAGTAATTCAATTTTCGAAGCCGAGATAGAATATTAAGTGTCATCTCGAGTCACATAGCCTGAGGGGTAAATTCCTGTGGTAAAACCTATAATGTTTTTTCGCGTATAGGCAAACCTATCGTGAGAAGAATTTTCAGAGACCTGCCAATTAAAGTGTTGGGGGACGATAAATATTTAAAGGTTTTAGAGGCGTAACGATTCTACTTAATCAACTTGTAAAGACGTTAACGATACTACTTTTTTCCGCGTTAGTAATTATTGCTTCGCGCGTTTTAACTTCACTGAGGGTATATTCAGCGTTGTTATGTGAAGGTATTGAATTTTTAAACATATTAACAAGTTCCTTATCACTAGTTGTTCAAATAGCTGAACTTATCTAAGGGTGAAGGAGAGGTCCCCCAAATTGTATATAAAAGCGTTGAGGTTTTTCAATACCTTTTGATTTAGTTCCTAGAATTCAAAAGAATTTTTGAAGCTATTCTAACTCGAAAAAGGTTTCAACTAATCCAGTAAAGTTTTCCTTTAAAAATTATATCTTTCTACGCTTAAATTTAACCTATAGTTTATACACGGGTTTTGTGTTTCCCTTGATATATTAATAGCTTAGCCGTAGAAAAACTCGCTATACTTTCGAAACTTGCGGTTAGAGTCTTTACCGCCGTTATATTTTAGGATAAATTATCCAATGAAGTTGGTTCAATACTTTTCGATTTAGCTTTTATTAACCTCTTATTCCTAAAGATCGCGGTTGTAATGTTTGACGAAAAGGTAACCGAGGGTTTTAATTTCTTTCTTATTAGTAGCGTAGGTAATAACTTTAAAGTGTACTTTAAAGTTATCTTCTAGTTTTGGCTTATCCAGGATGTATAAGGCGTGTAAAGCTAGGGACTTGGTAATCTTAGGTGTGGGGAACTTGATGTTTTGGCGTGAAATCGTTTGAAAACTTGGCGACTTAGTATTAGGTCGCGCAGCGTGACTTTTCTTATTCTGCTTGGCTATTTCTGGTGTTTTCGCTTAAAACAGCAAACTTAACAATGAAAATGGCTTAGAGAAAACAAAGAATAGTGAAATAAGGGTAAAGGTTTGGTGTAATAGGTGAGTTCGAATGTTATTTATTATGGTTGTTTAGCGTATAGACTTAGTGGTTTTTGTAGTAATAGTAGGCATAATAGTACTAATTTTACCGTTTGTTAATTCTCCGAACTTTAAGGCTTTTCATAGTCAATCATCATGGTTTTAAAGAAGATTTATAAAGATGTTTTGGTATTTTTGATGACAATACTGTCGTTACCTTCATTCTGTCATAAAAGTCAAGGCAACTTAGAAGTCTTTTTTACTCACTGTCATGAAAACCAATGTATCAGTAAATTCCTTTAGTAAACATCATTCCTTCATCTTAGCCGTTGTTCAATGTAAAACATAACAGAAAAGTAGTTTTTTCTTTTACTTAGGAAAATTTTACACAATCCAAAAAATAGTGATTAGTGTTGGTATGGCTCTAGATCTTTGCAACGTTATCGATTCGATTTGTCGAAGTAATAATAGTATTGTTTTGGTTAAGTAGTGGATGTATTATTTTAGGATTAGTTGTCCGCTAGCCAGTCTACCTAGTAATTTTTTGTTCAATTGCTTGGCCAGTACCCTAAGATAAGGTTAAGCGTACTGTACATAACTTACACTCATATCAGTAATTCTACACAAAAAATACGCTCAACATGCAGTCAGTATAGTCAAATTTACTGAAAGTAAAGTTGACTTACTACACTGCACATAGTACTATTCCAACAGATAATGAAATTAATAAAACACGATTATACTCCACTTCAGATCTCTCATCGTTTAAAACGTATCATGATGTTATAGGCTATTAATTCCCATTAACTATTCACTATTAAACGATTCTCGCTAAAATTAAAGTCAATCATTAATATCTTATTGAAAATATACCAAAACTTACATATCTAGTTATTCCGAAAATTATATATATTACTATTCGGTTCGACTATTTAACAATAAATACGAAAAACTGAGTTTAATAGGCAATATGTATATTGAAACATAACCCTAATATTATACCTTAATTTCGAGAATATAATAGGCGAATATACTTCATTCAAAACCATTATATCTAAGCCTTATTCAAACATAAAAATAAGTATAACCTAAATATATTTACAGGTTTAAAAATTCAATATCATCAAAAAGCATAAGTAACAAAAATAGATTTTGAATTGTATGTATTTTAATTAAATTAAAATCATTTTACTCCATTTTATCATTACATCGTTGAAGTTATATAACTTTTGAACAAAACTATATTTATCAGTAGGGCTTTTCACTTTGCCAATAATAATAAACGTTTATATACTTTTCCGAGTGAAACTATATATAAATAAGTCGAAAAGAAAACAATAGCGATATTTATTACTATATAAAAAGTATTATGACAAATTATAACGTAGAAAATATCTTGAAACCTCTTTAACATAACGATTCTTTTACCATTATTTATATTATTTGGCCTCTCTAATCTTTGGTTCATACCAAAAGAGTTTATTAGGATTATTAACCGCGATAACTACGGCTTTTTAATGGAAATTCTCAAAAAGGTTAATCCCCTGTTATAACTATATTTTGATTGAGCTGCAATATTTTTAGACAACCTAATAATTATCGACTAAAACGGCGTTCTAAGTTGAAAAATTTCAATTCGTTTGTAAGTTCGCAATATATAACTAGATTTATCATATAATTGATACTGATAACTACTACTATAATAAATTTTTTTGGAATACATAAAGATATGCAAAATCGTAGATAATTTTGTTTCATAGGTAAAACTTCATTTGTGCCACCCATTTTAACAAGTTATATTGCGAATTTAATAACAAATAGTATTTCTAGATCTTTATCGATTATAGTGATTCCTTTCTACTGGATGAAAGTTTTATCTGTGACGCCAACATCATTAAAGATAGTTTTAATATAGTTGAAAAACTTATTTGTATCGTATATTCCCCAGTATCTACCGGCCTCATAATATACCATTATATCCTATTTTACTCTCTGCGTATAATAACCTTATACAGAAAAAAACATATATCAACCCTTTCCAATTTACGTTTTATTCGTTTTTTGTTGGTAGGGCTTTAGATATTATAACTTTGTTGAATCTATTGGTCAAAATAAGAGTAGTACGGAAGTAGTCAAGTGGTGCATATATTGTTTTAGTTTTTGCAGACGTCTTACCAGTCTGCATAGTAATTTATGTAGTTAATTGATTGGCTCGTGACTCAGTTCGAAGTGGCCGTGTACTTTACTTAACTTATAGTCAATATAGTAAGCCCACACAAAACAATACATTTATCTAGTATCTAAAATATTTAGATTTACTCCAAATAAAATTAATCTATTATATTGCAATTACTACTAGTTTAATACTCGCCGCTTCTTAATTTGTATGCATATGCTAGTATGGTTAACTAATTTTTTCTGGTAATCGTTAAATTATGACCTCGTTAACTGGCTAGGCTCCTTTCAATTCCAGTTGACTTTTACCTCAAATTGTTCCTATTTTCACTCAAATTAACTTTTCATTGCCGCTGATTACCTTACCGTTCCGATGATCGACTTCATGAGTTTTTACAAAACTTTATTCCGTTACATATTGGTGGAAACCTTTAATTTAACTATGTCAGTTAAATAAGTCGTCATCGTTATTCCCCTGGCAGTTTTCTACTTTCCTAATACATCCCTACATTTTACGTAACTTATCTCTGCCGAGTGGCTTATTAACGTAGCTCATGATATGTATAGTTTGCCTATTACTATCTACAAACCTTTTCAGAGTTTGATTTAATAACGACTTCGTTATAACGTTAGTATAATTATCGTTTCGATTAATTTATCGAAACTCGCCGATTTCTATGCCTCCGTAGGCTTCATAGATTATAATTAGGTGGATCGAAGGATGTTTTCGTTTGATATTACGAACTTTAAGAGTTTTTCGTATAGGCACTTCGAATCTGTACAAATTATTATAGGGATAAGAGAAATATTTCATTACTTAGTCATAACGTTAAAAGTTTTCTAATAGTGATATACTTATATTAAAGCCCGCTATTATTCCGTAGATCTTTGAAGCTGTTACATTTTATGTAATCTATTGGTTTTTAATAGAGTTTTCAAGAATTAGGTATCCAATGATGTTAAACTGTTTTTCCAGTTTCTTTGCGTTTACGATAGCTATTAGGAAGCCGATTTGAAAAGATGAGATCGTTGTTGTTTGTATAAAACCCGTCTGTAAAGATTATCAAAAAATATTTGCCGGAGGTTTTAATAATACCTTATATTCGAAATTTTCATACCAAGTTTTCGTTATTCTTTGTTTTTTTTACACAAGCAGTATTGTAGATATGGTCTGGTGTGTATTTTCTTTTGAACGTTCCCTTTTTCACTGGTTGTCCGCACTGGTGACGTTTTATTGGCTTATCAATAATGGGTAGAAGGGATTTTTATTAGCTCATTCGTTTAACTTAAAGGTCTTTATCGTAAGTTGCACTAATATAGGGTGTAAATTAGGTAGTACAGAAAGTTATGAGGCCGGTAAAAATTTTAACAACTACTTTAGAGTTAGCAATATTCAAGGTTTTTTGAAAGCCCTTGCATTTTCCCAGCTTCCGTTTCACAAGGACTTCAATTTTTAATATTCAAGTAAGTACTTCGATGATCGTAGGCCTGTTCCTAGTGTTAAGGGTATTGTTAATTTGGCGATGTGCCGATTTATTTCGTAATTTCTTGAATGTTTTTCCTAGAGCTATAACCCTTTTCTGAGTAAATTTTACTGGTGGAGATTTACTCGTTAGGCGTGGATACGATTTGATGACCAATAGCATTAGTACTAGAACGTTATGGCTTCCAGTATCATTCTGATACTCGACCACTATTTAAAGGCGTGCTTCTAGATTCGCAAAGCTTTTAATCTCTAATGTAATGATATTATACGCTTGGTGAAGTAGTGCGTGTACCTTTTTAACTTTCATAATACTTTAGTGAGCCTTATAGGTAACTGTTAGTATTGGAATTTTATTATTTTAGGCTTTTTTAAAGACTAAGCCGTGGTAAAGTAGGTACCAGTATTGCAAACGACTACATTAGGTAAGCCCAAGTACGTGTTAATTTATAGTATCTTGAACAAATTTCACGTATCCTTTGCCGAAAGTGGCTTTCCAATCTTAGCTTAATAATAAGAGGTTTTCATGTTAATAACGTCTAAAATATACTTGTTATTCGAATAAAATATATTAATAGAAAACTTGTAATGAAAATCTTTCTTATCTTTCAGTATTAATTTTATTTTTCGTGGTGTTAGAGTAAATATGTAACAGTGGTAACAATGCTTTTCGATAGGGTTTCAATCAAAGTATTCTACATCTCGAAATACTGCGTGATTAGTAGCTTTTTATAATTTATTAATAGTTGGATAGTTAAAATACCAGTGTAATTATTGTATTCCTGGCTTCTTTAGTTTTAATACCATTTATTCCAAGTTTTAAATGTAAAATCATAAGTAAATTTACTTAAAAGTATGTGGGAACCTTTGGTTGTTTTCAATTAGCACGTTGGCGTTAATATAAATATTGATTCTAAGAGTTTTCATATCTTTGAAGCAAAGAAAGAAACAAGTAAAGTACTTAAGAACGTGAAAGGTAATATGTTCCACAATAGTTTGAATTGCCGTTGTTCCTAGTAACGATAATTATCAATCTAATTCGAAGCCAATTTTGGTATTATTAGTATCGTAATAATTAATATTAGTTGTAATAGTGCTTTCCCTTCGCAATACCACCTATTTCGAATAGCCCTGTTTTCAATATCTTACTGCCTTGATATTCGAAATGATACCTTAAAACGTGTATTTCGTTCGACGATTGCAAATATTACAGGTATGTAAAGAGTTTAAAGTTCAATTAGTGTAAAGGTATAGGTCTTTACCATTTAATCAGTATAGAAAAGAGTAATTGGCTAATTATTTAGCCGCGTTGGGAGTTGTATCTTTATTTATTTAATTGTCTTAGGGGTATAGTTACCATCAATTGTATGGTCGCATTTAAAGTTTTCAATTTGATTTGAATAGTTCTATTTGAACATTGTTTGGTATTGAATATAGTATATTACTTTTTTATTATTTCATTGGACAAAGGGGTGGCGACTAACCTAACAACTACGTTTACTACAAATTTAATATCGTTTTCTATTATTACGACGATAGTTTTTAAGGTTAACAAGTCGTTTTACATTATGACTTTGTTAGCATTTGTATGGCTTTTATTTTTACGATGTCGTCAATAGTATACACCTTAAGCGTTAAAAGCTCTTGTAGCCATATCTACAGTCCATTTAATTAACTAATGAAAGGATCTTTCATTTACGTTAGAGAGGATTATTGGCTTAAGAATATATATTAAGTTAGTTTGGTATTTGTATTATTACATCATAAGCCAGGAGTTTCATTAGGTAATAAAGTTTTTACGGGTATTATTTGGGCGTTATAGAGCGTATTTAAACTCGTTGATACCCGTAACAGTTATCCGTACCTGTTTTCGAAGTATGGCTTCATTAATATGTGCTTTTTTTTATTGATTATTGGTGTAATATCAACTTGTTAAACATCTATTTTAGTATTTTTTTCGTGTTTCTCCTTTTTTCTTTTTCTTTTTTATTATGATTGTGGTTTACTTTGTGGAACCCCAGTTAGTGTGGTGTTAGGTAAGTTAAATGTCGTATTCGAAGTAGCTTTTCATTTTACCATAAACTTCGCGACAAGTGGTTGTTTAAGTTAGGAAATTTAGGTAATATTTTTTTGTTGTACTTTATGAGGATTTTAAGAAATATTAATTGATAATTTGAATTTTCAACCTTCTTTTACGTGTAAATGTTTTAAAAGGGAATTTTATTTGTATTTAAAAGGTTGTAAGGCTTTCCGACATGCTTTTTAATATTATTTTATATTTTGGGGCAGTCTGTGAGAACTTTGTAGTTAATGTTGACTATTTTGACAGGGTTTGGAGGATGGTTGCTATAGTCGTTACAATTCTCATTGGTATTTCCTTAGAGTTTAAGCTTGGCAGTCTCTAAGTCGCAGTGTTAACGGTAATTATTAATCACTCAAATTAAGGGATAACTTCTTGTGATAGAACCTGTAGTAGGGTTACGTATGTAGATAAACCTGCTGTGCAAAAGGTTTTTGAGGGGTTTAGAGATTTTTATGAAAGAACTAAAGGGAAATGTGGACTTGAGAGTTTTGAGGGGCTTGACGAGCTGATTTGATTGACTGGTGAAGGGCGTTAATATTAATTTCTCTGGCCGAGTAAGAGGTTGTGGTTTGATATGTCTTACACCTGTTTAAATCGTATTTTGCGCTGTTATATGGAGGTGTTAAGCTTCCGAATAGGTTAATAGGTTTCTCATCGTCAATGCGTAAAGAGGGTTGACTTAGTTCAATGTGAAGGGTAGGTTCCTTTAATTGTATATAAAAGCGTTCAGTTATTAAATATCTTTTTCCTTTAACCCTCGTATTGAACGGGTATTCCGTAAGTTAGGATAATTTACAAAAGGTTTCGGTTAATTTTAATGAGGTCCTTTTTAAGATATCTTTGCTACAGCATGTAATTTACTTTTTAGTAATCGTTCATCGTGCATTAAATAGTCTTTCTCATGTTAAGAGTATAAATGTTTAAAAACTTATGGAAATTTTAAAATTCACTAGCGCTACGGCTATATTCTTTAACAAAATTTGCATCAGAGATAAACTAGCCAAAATAATTGGCTATATAAGCCTTATGCGAAGTTTTATTAATATTCGAAATTGAAAATTATTCTTTATAGTAATTAAGTAAAAATATTTCGAAGTTTTTGATTGTTTTTTTAAGTGGAGTCAGTAATAGCCTGAAAGATAGTAATTATAGTATCCATTTTAACATTTTTATTCATTCAGGAAATTTAAAGTGTATGGAGCAAAAGACTTAGTGATTTTGGGTATGGATACTTGGTGTTTTTTTGTGAAATCGCGTGGAACTTAGCAACTTAGTGTTGGATCACGCGACGGGTTTTTTTTTTTTTTTTTTTTTTTTTTTTCTCATTTTGGTAATTATTTGTTTTTTTGTTGATAGAAGTGATTTTACGACGGATTTAACGTAGGGGAAGAGACAGAAGTACAATAGGAGCAATGATTTGGTATAAAGGGTAAATTCGAAGGTATTTTATTATTATAAATAAAGGTCGAAAGTTTTTTATTGTTTTGCTTGTAGTACTTGAACGATTTCTGTAGTAGTAATACCTATTGTATTATGAACCTCATCATTTGCTAACTTATTGAATTTTGATGCTTTAAACTATTAATATTAACTTTTTTGAAAAAGGATTTATAAATTTTTCTTAGTGTTTTCGATAGTAATACCGTCGTTTCCTCAAAACTGCCGTAAAAACAGGCGTATCTCAGAAGTCTTTTTTAATTAATGCTGTGAAAACCGGCGCAGGTTGTAGGCGCCTTCTATAAAAAGTTTTTGTTCACCCAACCATCATTTGACGCAGAGCATAACCAGAAATTAGCTTTTTATTTTACTTAGCTTATTTGTGATTATTCTTATAAGCACTGATCAGTTTTGTAAGGCTTTAGACTTTGAATTGTTGTTGATTCGATTGGTTGAAGTAATATTAGTATTTCAATAGTCAAGTAGTAGATGTATTGTTTTAGGTTTGACAGACTGCTAGCCAGTCAGAACAGTAATTTGTACGGATTATTGCTTGGCTCATGCTCTAATATAAAATTGTAATATACTTTCCTTAACTTACAACCAATTAAAAAGGCCCACATAAAACAATATACTCAATATACAGTTAGCATAGTTAACTTTGCTAAAAGTAAAGTTGATCTAACCCACTGAAATTGCTACTATTCCAACAATTTTAATATCAATTCGATTATTTGGTGCTTCATTACATATATGACGGTAAATCAGTCGAATTATGGTTACTTGTATCGATTTCTGATAACTTAAAATGTTGAAAATTTAAAACCATTATATTGGCTTTAAGTTATTAAATTTTAAAAAAACTTGAGTGATACTAGACATAAAGTTGAATAATAAGGTCAATTGGATAGGTAATGATATTAATTTGAAATATATGAAATGTAACTTACCATATCTTATAAACGAAATGTAACAGCTTACATCGTCATTTAAAAGGTAAGAGGTATGTTAAAAAAAGTGGAAAACTAGGAATTTGCCAACAGCTCATTTTCATCCATAATATTAAAGTATAACGTAAAATTATTAACATCTATTATTAATTTTTATCCAACAAAAAACTCTTTGATAGGAATAATGGAAAACCTTAATAGTAAATAATAATCAGACCTATAATGGTAAGTCAATCTAGTACCAAATAGAGTATTCTATTAAGGTATATACAGAAAACGAAAAGGTGCTATAATAGCTCTTGTTGCAAGACTTTTGGGCATAATTTGTATACAGCCCATTACGTATCCTAGTAAGTTATACCTACGGACCGCGCCTAGACTGCGCTCGGATTAGGTACTGTATATCACATTACGTACACAGTCACGTAACCAATAGGCTCAATGGCCAATAGCTTGAGTCTAAAACATTATCTACCACTTTCATCGAACACAGTCACTCTAGAGAATATAGTTTTGATGAGAGATACCGACCTAACCACTCTCTGAATACAATTAATGCTACTCTCAGAACGCAGTAGAGCCTTAGCTCACTCTCTCAAGACTATCAGAATGGGAGCGCATTTATTGCCAGTCCGCTTGTAGTAGTGGTAGCAGGTGGAGCAACCCCCGTTTTAGCGGTAATCGCCAATGGACTTTCTCGCAATCGCGGATGCAATACACGATACACAAGGTGTATCTATTAGCAGCCTAAGGACGCTAATCTAGGTACACCGTTTTAACGCTTTAAACACCAAAAAAGCCTCGCAACATACTCTTGCAAGCCATAAATCGAGGTGGTGAGCGTGTTTGGCCTCCCTGACCTCGTGTATAAAAACATTAATACAACGCAAATAAAGGGAGAAAAAAGTAATACAAACTACGTTATAACTCTGCAATACTATGCATATAACTATAAGAGGTCTTTGTAAGTAATAGAGTCTTTACATATGGCAAAAAAGTAAGGTTAATAACTTTAGTATCCCTTCGCTCCTCTCCTTGAAAAATAAGGGAAAGAGTGAAAGAGGAAAGGGGAAAGGGAAGGGGAGGAAGGGGGTGATCGCGGCTTGATTGGTGGCGCCAACGGAAAAAGGAAGAGAAAAGGGGGTAAAGGCTTAATCAGCGGGGGCGACAACGAAATATCTAATATTAAAAGCTAGTATAGACGATATATTACCCAAAAAGCTAAGTTTAATGATATTGTTGAGGGTTACATGGCTGGCAGTGGCGGCGGAATCTTTTTCCCTTTTATGTTAGTATATTAAACGGTGCTATACGCTGTTATTTCTACAAGTTATTTATGATAAAAGCGAGTTAAATATAGAATTAATGATATATCCTACTTATAAAAAGGTTCGATTAATTAATAAGGAAAATAGTTTTAGCGTATATACGCCAATTGGTTAATTAAGGAATAGGCTTGAAAGTAAATATGCGTCATTGAAATAAAAAAGGTTTACTTAAATTAATTATGATATATTCTTATACTAATCATGAAATATGTCCCGCCGACAATTTTACTTTTTTAATTAATCACGTATTAAGATTGCCAACTTTAACGAATAATAACGCTTCCAACTACATAAATGAATTAAAGCCTATACTAAAATTACTGCTATAATCAGGACTGTTAATTGGAACCTATATAATTTATACCGCATCCTAATTACTATTAATACCAAAACTAATAATCAAGACCTCTATAATTTGTACCATACTATAATTATTATCGCTACCTGAACTGTTAATTAAAACTCGAAATGGATTATATTGAAAATACTTATATTAATAAACTATTTATTAAGACTCATATACAATAAACTATCACTACTGAATTTCGGATGCGAAGTGTACCAAATATATATATATATATATATATATATGAATATGATTATATATCTTTTTAGTTAGTCAGCTGCCACGCTACATGTTTCACCCTTACAAAGTTTATGGTATCGTGCTATGTCCTCCGGCATATTCTTTCAAAATAAATAATAAATTGCTGCTGCTTAGAAGGGGTATGGGAAAAGTGAATGGTAGAATGCTACTGTTCAGCAGGGAGATTGGCAGAATACACGGTAGAGTGTCACTGTACGAGTGAAGGTTTATAAGCTCACACCTGTGACATGTACTCTCCAGATGCCTCTTACCACTTCTAACTATCTATCTTTAATATACACTACAACTTTTCTTCTACTATCTTTACATTAATTTACCCAGTATAATAGACCTTACCAATAGTTTACGATAAAGATGAAGCTCGAGTAGGTGTCGAATGAAACCTACGATAGAAAAAGGTTTGTAACTATATGTTCAAGCAAATTCGTATACAATATAACGTATTTACTAAAACCATTTCAACCGATATTCAACGGATTCAGTACAACTATTATATGGTATTAATTACAGAACTAGTCGATATTTTTTAGGTTTTAATTTTTAATATTACGTATATTAAATTAAAACTAATATCTTATCTTATATCGTTCTATCAGGCGTCGTTAATGGTTTGTAACTTGCTTCATTTGATATTACACGCATATTATTGGTATTAAAGCTAATTTTATACCTTTAAATAAGAATACGTAAAACGTATAGACTTATTCCGAAAAATTAATGATTAAAATTATATTTCCTTTTACCTTAGAAATAGGGGATATTTCGTACCTATTCTTTTGTCGATTCATACTAAACTTGGTAACCGTCGACTTCTCATCATTCAACATAAATTTCTAAATTAGAATATATGACGTTTGGTTTCAATGCCAATAGGTAATGATAATCCGGAGACATTTTTTAACCTTTTAATCTACATGTTAGGTGTCGCTACACATTTAATTGTAATATACCGTCTACAATTTTTTGTAGGTCCTATTATTAAGTATAGTGTTATATAAAAGGAATTTATATTATTAAAACTATAATTGCTAATAATAGATATAGAAAATCTATAAAATTGTTACGAAATACCTCGAAAGCATTTCATATACGCTTCGAAGTTTGTAAATCATATTACCTTCAGTTGGACAAATTTGGAAGGTCAATTGGTAAAAACCAATGAATACTACAGGAATTTATAGGTAGCTAATATATTTATTATAAAGTTAACTGACATATAAAACCAGTAACGAACTTGGATAAGAAGGGTCTAAAGGAGGTTTTCTTGTGCAAAAAAGTTGGGGTTATGTATTATTATACTACGTATATATTCTATAAAGGCGTCGGATATTAGAAATTATTCATTCACAATTGTAGTTCTATTTAAGGACCAGAAATAAGACGTTGTTATCCTAATATCTCGTTATAAACAAGTTTGGATTTGTTATGAAATTTTCGTCGTGAATTGTTTTCGATTCGACGGTTATACATAGTGCCAGTAGCTTAATGTACCCTTTAGGTCGATCTTATAACTCGTAATTTGTACCGAGTGTTTTACTTTAGTTCAGAAACGTTTGGTACCCTTGGTAACTACTAAAAGCTGACTCTTGTATAACGTGACATTTGTTACAACTAGACTTTACAATTCCATTAGAATACCGAACCCAAAAAGAGGTAACTGTCTGATGATATTGAAATCGGAGGTATTAACGCAAGTTGAGCTCTAAGTGGAACCGTGACCGTCGACGCCTCGTTGCCCTTTAAGTTGCCTTTACAGCGTAAATTATCACGATTCAATAGCTAAGCCTTCATTTCCACGAATTTATCCCTATATATTATAGTAATATACGTTTATACGATTTACAAATTTATCATCATGATATTCTATATGATTATAGTAATGGGATGAAAGATTCATACAAGAATTTTTTTCAATTGGTGTTTATTTTGTATCTTCTAGGTCAATATATTTGGTTGACCGCTTCAAGCTATCAGCTTGTACCGTGAGTAATATTAGAAAAGTGAAAAATCTTCAGTATAGAGAGTCTGATGTTCCAAGATCGAACGGTGTAAAAAATACTTTAATACTTCATAATTCGTTAAAATGAGAAACTGGATATGAATACGGTGAAACATTGATAACAACGATTTTAGGAATTGTATTACCGCGGGTAACTTCTCGTAGTGAATAGCATAATTATGTTTCGCATTCGATAATCGTATGGAATAGTACGAAATTATTGTGGAAATATTATTTTTATTCGTCTGCGACAAGAACACCGTGTGGAAGCTGTCCTTAAGTAATTGGTTTTCATACTTATTAACTGTTCGAGGTCCTAATATATGAAAATCAGGAGCGGAACGAATACCGATTTCAAAATTTAAAAATATATTCCTCGCAATCTATCTAGAATTACCGTGTTCCCTATATTTAAAGTAAAATATTTCTTTTATTCAAGTCAGATACATTGCTAATGAAGTCTTAGTAGAAGTTCGTAAATCTAAGAAACGCTTAACTTGCGAATAGTACGTAATAATATTGATTTACAGATGAATCGAAATTTTTCGGGGTTAGCTTAAATGACTACCCTAGCCGTTCTAACATAGTTAAAGTATTTTACTTTTTCTATATCAAAAGTACATTGTTCTAACTTTAAGTTTCACCACACTCATAAAGGAACCTCAAAAGCAAGTTGAACCATCATTACATGGTTTGTTTAGTATTGAAAAGAATATCATTTACGTAGAGCACAAGAAAATTATCTAGGATATTTTTCATTATACGATTAACATGAGTTTGAAATATATATAGCATTTTCATTAACTGAAAAGGGATAACCAATCATTTGAAAAAGCCGAAACTAATACGAAAATTTATTAATCCCTTCTATCTGAGTAATGCCTGAATACAATAAAACGCTATTTAAAAATCTAGCTTTAAAAGTCACGTTAAATTAAATAACGCGTCTAGATTTTTCTAAATTAAAAGTAGAGGAGACTGATTTTATTCGTTAAACTAATGTCGAAGTTAGAGTAATCAATCTTGTAATATCAAGTACAATAGCCTTTATAGTTTGTCCGGTAGAAATCCATCTTTGTTTGGTTTAATATATATATGGCAGTCGAACTTTCCTCGATATAGGGATAAAACCGTAATTTTTTTTAGTTAAACAGATTGAGAAACTCCGTCAAATTGAGTGGGAGACGAAATTGATTATTTTCTCATATAATCGTTTTAGAATAATTGGTTATATAATCCAGGTAATCTTACAAAATCTAGTAACGAAATTTAGTTATATTTGTTTTTAAATATATATATATGGATTTTTAAAACCTAGTTCCTCATTCCTTCACTGTAAATTTAATAACATAATATTCACTCAAATCAGCGCGAAATATTATGAAATCAACTACTTACTTTCTTTATTTTTCAATTATGAAACGATTTTAGCTAAAATTCAAAGTTATTTACGAATATTATATGTACAATGTATCAAAACTCATATCTCGCATATTTCAGAGAATAATATACAACAATATCAAGTGGAATTATCGATTAATATATACGTAAGATTTTGTTATATAAGTAATATATATACTCCCCTGTAACCCTAATATTTTTACATATTTTCAAGAATACAATATTCGAAACTACTCTAATTTTAATCGTTATATAGAAGAAGCACATCTAATATCATAATTGTCATAGTTAAAATCTATATGAGTATATAGGAAATAAATATTATTGAAAAACAGGGATAGGGAATGAATTTTTGTTTATACGTATTTTGATTAAATTAAAATTCTTTTTATTCGATTTCATAACCATGTTGTCTATATTACATAACATAGAAACTAAATTGTATTAAGTCGTTAAGTTTAGTCTATAGTCGATAATGAATAATCCATTCTAACTTTTTTTATTGAAACTGAATGTATCTATGTCAAAAGATAAACCAGATGAAATCTATAATCCTATTAAAAGTTATCTAAAAAGTTATAATATGGGAAATGCCTAATAATTTACCAGCTTCAAACATCTCAGCAACTTCCTATGTCACACACCGTTATTAGTCTTAAGCTTAAATTTCACGGGTTTATTAGGGTATTCAACTGCGTCTATCGCGACTTTTTAGCGAGTATATCTTTACGGCGTTAACCATTGCTATAATTATATCTTTGTCTAGTTTCGATACCGCTACGGGGTTTAATATTTATCAATTAAATTTCTTTTTTAAGTTTGAAAATTACAACTCATTTACAAATTCACTGTAAGATACCAAATTCAGGATGTGTTTAATTTAGTGAACGCTTTTAATAGTAAACTTATACTTAATATAAATTAAATACGAAAGAGAAGATAATATAACTTCATATTTTAAAGCTAATTTAATGTGCCCGCTCAATATAATAAAGCTTTGGATTTCATAAGGAATATAAATTATAAAACTTTATCATTTATAAGTAATCCTCTTGACTTTAACAAAACTTTATCAAGATTATTAAAATAGCCTTCGTATAATCTAAAAACCTATTCATTTTATACATTCCCTCGTATTTCTCAACCTCATAATATGCTGTTCAAATTTTTTTCATAGTTGACGTCTAATATCCCCATACATAAAAAAACGCGTAATAGCCTTCACTAATTTAGTTGAATCTGCATTCAATATAAACTCTATTATTTAGCATGTCGCCTCATAAATAAAGTTGGATTCATTTAACTATAATTAGTTGTGTCGTTTCCAGCGACTTGGAATAATTAAAAGTACAACATGAATAATAGTTAAGCCGACTTTGAGTTTTTTTTTTTTTTTTTTTTAAAAAAAAAAACTTTTAAATGTAATTAGAAGTGGAAATATGAAAATAACTTGGTTAAAAGCAAAAGTCATTTAAGTAAACTCTTGTATTCGTTTTAATGTAATCTCTGTATAGTTTATGGCATCTTGAAATCGAAATAAGTTGTTCTTAGCCGGCTTTGAAGGGGTCGTGAGTATATCCCCAAAGGTGGAGGCCTAGGTATTTGCTAACAGCTTATGCTCTCTTGTAACTTTAGAATTTAACGCGAAATGATTCATATTTATTATCGGTCCATTTGCTAGAACGAATTTTCTTTAACCCAAATATAGGTATATTTTAATTACATATCATTATTCAACTTCTAAAAGTATGCTAAATAGCTATCAAATGAAGTTAATAAATAAATTACTATGGAAAACTAAAGAAATGAGTAAACGTCGTTTATACAGGATTTATGTGTACGGTAAGTGTAAAATCCATTACGTGCGCTTATTCATGACGTCCGAAGACTTCGCTTGGACCGCGTATAGACCAGGAACTGTATATCCTATTACATATATAGTCACGTAACTTATAAAGTCAATGGCCGGTAGCCTACTTCCACAACATATGATTGGGACTTTTATACAGGTTTGATAATTTTAATTATTTCATTTTTGAAACCTACTAGGTATTTTCGCTTTTTTAGTATATTGACGTAGCCAAAGGTAATACATAAAAATTAGTGGTTGAGATTATATGAACGCAGGTTCCTATAATAGTATATTAATATATATGACGTTGATTGGCCCAGTGTTTCAATTATACGGTTTTAGTAAAGTATTATTCCTTTAGATCGTATACTTAAAATCTTCAATATTATAATTGTTGCGAACCCTTCTTTTTGGTTTATAGAAACTTCCCAACGATTTTTGAACGAAAGGGTAGGAAATACATCCGCGTTGCGAGTTAACGGCTAAAAACGATGAACCTTTTCGACAAGAATCGCTATAATACGAAAATGGCGGCGAAATATTGGGCTAAAAGAATCTTTATTACTAGGTTAAGTAAGAAAAATGTCCACCTAATAAAAAGAGAACGCGAAATAAAGCTTTTTTTTAGTAGTATTCGTTAGTATTTTTTCGAACAGAACGCGGTACGACGCGTATTTCCCATATAAATTTTTAGCTCTAAAAGTTGTATGGTTTTATATATAAGCGCGGCGCCATCACAGAAATTTCTTTTTCCGGACCCCGTTTTATACGAGGTAGCCAGGATTCTCGTCATTCGAGGGGAAGTGGTTATACGAGATTTCGCCAACAATTATCCAGCCTTTTTCGGTATAAGGTATAGGTTTTTCGAGGTATACGAAAGTTTTGTTATACCAGAGAAACTTAGCTTTTATTCGGTTGATAAGCCATTCATTAATTTCAGATCGAATATGGTAAGATTTAGGTCTTTTAAGGTAACGAAAACCAGTTCCAAATCTCTGTAACCTTTGATAATTGGGACTTGATTTGTTTTGGTAATCGATATTAGAATTTCTTGTAATAATGGTTTTTCGAAGGTGAATTTAGCTACGTTTTTATTCAATTTCTAGGTTATTTCACCTTTAAGGCTTTTGTAGACAGATAGAAATTATTTAGTTTTACAGGTTATAGCGAAACGGCAGATAATAATTTTAATTCACTTCCGAGTTTGATCAACGATAATATTTTCGAATGTTAAATATGTTTACACCGAAGACTAATAAGGCGACTAGATGTTTGAGAACACTGAAAAAAATACGAGAGTTACAATTGCCAAAATAAACTTACGTAAAATCGAAGTAGTATAGTAGTCTTTTTAATAGGTTATGCAGACAAGGGCGTTGATATTATTAACATATAGAAACCTGGGTACGGTATAAAAAATAATTAGTAAGATCTTAACTAAAGTTCCTCTGTTTACGATATTTTTCTTAATTCGTAATTAGGGGAAATCCGTCCTTACGTGGGAGGGTTAATACGAGTTACTTTTGATAAACCGGTCTCGAATTTTATTCCACGTTTTCAAAGGGGTTTCTCTTACTGTTTTATAATTTTGCCTGAATTTCGAGAGGGATTTTTCATGATTACATATTAACGATGGTTATGTAATCAACCTTTATTAGACTTAATTTTCTAACAAAGTATTATGAGATATTTACTATTGGTTACGCGGCTTCAAAAATATTATTGGTGTAAAGGGACTAAGCTAAAGCTATCGCTTAAGGTGGTCGGATGCTGTCTATAATCTACTATGAATAGAAAGAGGAAAAACCCTCTTCTAAAGAGCTGCTATAGGTTACAGAAAGGAGGTAACCTCGTCATACGATAGGATAACTTCAGAGCATTTTTTTATTAAAGTATGGTAACTACCAGGGCTAAATCTCTGGTAACTATCAACCTAGAAACTAGCCTATAATGTTACCCATAGTGTGCCTCTATGCTCGTAGCCTCCCCCCCCCCCCTTCCTCTCTCTTTCCCCCTCTTTATTTTTTCTAATCCATTGGCCGTTTTAACCAATAGTGGTTAAGCTTCCTAATGTTACCGGTTAACATATGTTAGTTAATGTACACACTGCTGTCACTAGCTACTTCAATAAACATAAGTTAACCATCAATTGATACTACTTAACTCGTGTAAGTTAAATTTCCTCCTACTTCTACTTTTAATCTTAATCAAGATAGATAACTCGCCTATTAATTACTATTAACTCACGTATATTAAAATTGTCTTTTATTATGACTAGCCCATGTAAATGAATGTTTCCATTGTTACTACTCGCCCATATAAATTGATTAGCTTATTAGTGAAAAACTAACCTAACCATATAGGGGATATGAGTAGAAGATAAAATTATATTGAATTTATCAAAGGATTGGGCGGATAATACCTTTTTTATTCTCAGATGAATTATGATAGGATTCGAAAACGTCGAAAGTTACGATGTTTAAACAAGTTGAAAACGATTTATAATTCGGGTATATATAACATATTTATTTAACTGATATTAATTGCATAGGGAAAATCCTAATACAGTGGATATTTAACGAAAGATTTTCCCAAACTCGTAAAATATATTCGACGTGGATTATAGGTTCGGTTCTATTATTATTATTGACGACGTATATAAAGAGTGGTAAATCATCGCGAACTTATTAACAAAAAAGGGGATTGAAAGCGGCTCGCATGAGTTACTTGACGTAAAATCGAGTATATTTTCCATTGAAATTATAAAATTCGACTACTTGCAAATTGATAACCCGAATAATATTATATTTATTTTCAATCAAGCACAATTTCTTTTTGAATCCGACCGACTTATCATTTTATTTTAAAAAAAGCTTAATATCATCTCCGACTTGCCACTCTTATAAAAAAAATATTACTTATTGTTTACTTTCTTTATACGCTATTGAGTTACCACTATGACCGTTCATATGATTTTGGTAATATTTTAAATAATTTGGATAAAAACCACTTCTTTTACACGTACTTTTGAAATCTGAATGAATAAACGTTCAAAATATTATATTAAGTCGATGTAATAGTCGTGTATTATAGATAATAAGTTAATATTAATGGTAATTATATTCTCATACTTTACCGCTCATGAGTGACCGGATAACTAACGATTCCAATAGAATAAATTATAAATAACAGAAAGTCTTATGTATATAAACACCTTTTATTTAAAGCATTTGATAATACAATACGGATCATCGTATAGAATGGTATTTAAACATCGCCCTATCAACGTTGAATTGCAGAGGCGTTTTTGAAATCTATCAGTCTAATTAGAATATCAATCGTTAATAATAAAGCGAGGAAATCGGTAAATCACTAATTGTAAATTAGTAATCGCTCTGCGTATACTTCGGTATTTATGGTATTTATCACTGTTAGAATAACAACTTTACTTAAACAATCCCTAATAACTATACGATAAGGCTGGTTACAAATTCGTTTTCAACAGAAATCAAGCATGAAATCTATTAAAAGTTCATTTTAAAAATGTTGAGGAAGAGTTAAGAGTTTACAAAACCCCTTTCAATGATATCTGTAATTAGTCGTTGATCTTTAAATAACTAACATTAACATGAAACTAGAGTAAAACTATATTCTATATATAAATATGAAAATAATATTATATCTGGAATAGGGGGTAAAAAGTAAATTGTGTATAATTTGTATCTATGCAGTAATGAGTAATCTGTTAACAAAATCCCTAATATAGGTACAAAACCGTAAAATACTATCGTTTTTTACTGAATAATCCGAAAAATAAACTTTCAATATTTAATCATTATTTATACAAATATCGATAGGAAAACACAAGTTACACATACGTATTGCGCGAACTAAACATAGTTAAGTAAAGTTCCGGGTAATAATAACGTATCAACTATTTAAAAAATCTACGTTAGTAAAATGTTTATTACGCTCTGGAAAAAAATCGTTCATAATATTAAGCTCTAAAACCTATATACGTGGAAATAGTTTAAAAACTCCGATCGAGAACATATCAGTTGTAATTCTCGGCTTAAGTAACAGGGGTCAAAAAGATCTTTAAAAATGGCATATTCTTGATATAACAATATATTGTGTCGTATATAATTGGCTTATATCAATTAGGTCATAGCCAAATTAGAAAAGCCGCTTAAACCAAAATCCTTATTGGTTGAAAATTTGTCGCCTAATTATAAAATATTTCAAGTTATTATAATACATAAAAATGATAAACAGACGGGCTGTACCTAGGAACTTCGCGTTTGATGTTTTCACATAACTGATAATTCTTAATAGTTTTTTTGTTGTAAATTTCGTAATTCAATTCGACAAATAAAAAGTGCTCAAAACAATATAGTTTTAATTTTAAAGTATTGTAATCATTACGTCAGAGTAATATTTATTTTAAATTGAAACAGAAACAATCGGCTTTTAAAAAAATCGTTTAAGGTTCTAATTTACGCAAACTAAGGTAGAGAGGAAAACAAACTTAACACATTTGAAAAGATTTTTTACCTGAGGCCTCTAACCGAAAATGACGCCCTTTTGCATTGAACAAATTCAAAAACCACGGTTTATAATGTAATTGAGAATATTAAAGAACTTTTCATAATCTGAATATCTAATTCATTTTAACTTTAGATTCGCAGAAACAAAACGTAAATATACCAAGTATAGTTCAAATAAATAAAAGAATTAATGTTGAAAAACCGACATAAAAAAACTGTTAATGTAACGTTAAAAAGCACTTAATATATTAGTAAGACAGAAAATGAATATTATTGATTATAAGAGTATAAAACTTATACGAAACGTATTTTTTATGTCGTCGTTTTTTTAGTACGTATTTCTTTTAAAAAAACGTGTTTATTTTCATATTCAACAAATCAATCAAGTTGATAAATATTTGCGAACACTTTTTGTTCATTATTATAAAGAAATAACGGTCAAATGTCTTAATTACGTTGAAATGATGGTAATAGATATAAAAACACAGGTTGTCTAAGTGCATCTTGGCGAAAAATACAGGGCATTGGCTAAGGAATTATTCGCGTAAATATAACTTTATTTAAATAATTATATGAATGTTTTTTGAAACATTGATAGCTTCTTTCGTATCATAAAATATGTAGGTCTTGAAAAAGGGTGTAATATTTGGTTCTTATTAATATTTTAAATAATAATCTTGTATTCGATTTTGAAATTGTAGGAAGATAATGTTTCTTATAAAATCTGATCGAATAAAAGCTTAATTTATTAAATTTAGTATGAAATTTATTATTAAATGGAATAGGTGATTTCGTTGTTAACGCTTCATTACTATCTTCGAAAGAGACGGCTGTGAACAACGTATGAATAAGTTCGTTTCTCTGAGCTTTATAATGTATAATATTGAAAATAAATGTATCGATACCTTTAGGTTCCTTTTACATTGAAGTAGAACCGTATTTTTATACGTTGTAATCACCTGATCCCCTTCAAAACAATATATAATTTGAAAATTTGTAAGTAATATATTTATACTCTATCTAAAGTTCACATAAAATAACATCATATTACTAATCAGGGATAATAAAACTCAAAGTCGATACCGATATTTATCCAAATGAACATTTCAATGATTTATAGAAAAATAAGTCGCACAGTGATTTTAAATATATAATAGTTATCTTCGTAAGATCGTTGTGATATAAAAAGGATATAGAATAACTTTAATAAACGAGTAAATTACATGTTCGTTACGTTAAAGTATTTTCAATCTTTATGTACTAACATATTATCAAATGAAGTAAAATTATAAGGTAAGATTATTATAAACCGAAAGTTGTTTAAAAACTAGGAATAAGTTACTAGATCGAATGAATGTTTTTCAATTTTTATACGCGCCAAGATATAAAAGTTACGTTTTTCACATTTAAAACTCTATAAAATCGCCGGCTGAAGTAAGTTTAATATCTACATTAACTTTAGTAACAGGATTATTTGAGTGTTGGGTGGGATTCAAGAGGAAGGTAGGAATACAGTAACTATTCGTATCGTATTTTCAATATAAGCCAAAGTTTTTATGACTAAGAAGTTCCAAATAATTAATACAAGTAACGCGTCATTTAATATCAGTTCAAAAATCGTTTACTTTAATTATAATAATATCGCTTTTACTATCATGAATGATTGCATCTTTGTTACTATTCCCGTTACAAATAACACTGCTAATAGTAATATGATTAATATAACTAAGGTTAAAAAGTTGAATACAAAGGTTATAAATCCATTTTTAATCAATTAGGTACAAATGACTGAATTATTACAATCCGCCAGTATATCCAATGGAAGTAATGTATTAATAAATAGTTCGTTACAAGTCTAATGTAAAGTACGCGCATACTATACTTGACCTGCAGCTAATACAGTAGGTTCACAAACAATACACTCAACTTTTATTTAGTATAGTCCAGTTTACTAGAAGTAAAGTTGACCAACTGCATTGAAATTACTACTAGTCTAATAGAAAGCGGATATACCGCGCTTGTGCTATACGAGATTTATCGAGCTTATAAACTTCCTTGCTACAGGATGAAGGGTATGGATTAGTTCATCAAATTCTATATTCTATTAAGCCGTTAATTCAAGAAAGGTATATGTAATTCTTAATTGCAACAAACCCCACTTCTTATTTCTAATTATTTTATTCAGAATAAATGGTTAAATTGTTTTCAGCTTTTAGTAATAAACAAAAATTCTACAAAATGTTATATTTAGCAAGCTTCCAACTATGAACAATATAGATAACCATCTGTTAGATGATTAAAACAGGTCCGATCAAAAAAATATTCAAAGTTCGAAATTTTCGAAGAAAATATTCTTGTAATATTATGAAAAAATGTAATATATCGGCCAGGTTTAATAACATTACCATAAACCTATTTCAAGCGTGTTAAAATTGTATTATAAGTTCTTATTAAATATTTTACAACAAATATTTAGTACTAGGAATTTTTCTATCATCATAACGACAATAAAAGGTATTTATTGCTATAAACTTAGGTCATTAGCCATTCGGTTTATAGGTTACGTGATTGTGCACATAACGGGATATGCTGTACCCTTCTTAGGCTTGGTCCGCCAGCAGTCCGTACGCAGCATATGTAAGGGCACGTGACGTGTTTTGTAATAACTATAACAATAAATCTTGTACGAAGGACCACTATAGCCTTTTTAAGTTTTTTGCATGTACCTTGATATTCTAATTAATTTAACATCTACAAAGTTTACCATCATATATTATACTATAATGAATGATTGAAGTGTTTTTTTTTTTAAAAAAAAAATATTTATTATAAACGAATCAATCGTAAATATTGATAATTTCACGTTAAAATTTTACGTTATCGATGAAGATAGGAAGCGAGCAAATACCCAATCCGCTACAATTATAAATATAGATTTTACCTCTTCGAATCCTACTAAAACCGATATATTTTGTTTATAAGATATTATAAGTAATATCACGTTTATTATAAAGTAAATGTAATAGCTTAGTTAATTGTTTTTGTGTTCGGCCCTATATCCAATTTCTCCTAGGTTGTTATTTGGATTTAATAATTCGAAGCTAACGATATGGAAATCAATACTAATATTTTGAGCGTTTAAAGGTCATTGAAAAAGGTTTATCAAATCATAATTAGATATATTTGCATTTATGTAGGTAGCGAAGTATCCAACGATCGAATTTATATGAGAGACGAATTTAATATGAACTTGGGAAGGTAGATATACGTTCCTTTGTTTATAGGGTTGTTATAAGCTGACGGTAAAGTAAACTGTTATAATATATTACGAAGGCGGATGATATGAGAGTATATACTATATGAATAAAATTATCGACTATATTAAAGCTAATTTTAGAGACTTTTATCGCGCGAATTCGGAATTAATCGAGTTGAATAAGTCATTTATAAGTGATAAAAACATATAGATACCGTTTGATATTAGTTTTCAAATATTATTAGATTAAATGGGCAGATTGAACTAGCTTTGTGCCATTAAATGTAATTACCTACGTTTTCGTATATTCCTAAATATTTGAGACAAATCTAATACAGCATGCGTTAGCCATATCGACTATAACATGGTATTAGTGTAGTATCACGAATTCGTAAAAGAATTAAAGTTTTTAAACCTAAAACAACGTTTTGACCAATAATAATTTACACCCGTACATATATAAGGGCACAATAGAAAGATAAATATAATGGAAATTTATACCTTTTAGGTATTTTCGTGAAATTGGTTCGGTAATTGAGGATAATTATGGTAGCAAACCTAATCGGTATAAATTCAAAATTTTTTACGTCGTGTAACAAAGAAAACTGCGTAAAAACGCCAGGTGAAAAAAATGTTATAAGTCGTTGTTTACGTCATAGCTTAACGGGTCACTATTAGCGTAGTTATGTACTCCACCCATCTTTTCCTCCAATATAGCTTTATGCGGTTTAAATCGAAAAGGTATATGAACGTTTTTCATTAATGGCGATGGAAGAAACCTGACTTTTTCAATTTAGTTTCGTTTAAAAGTTACGTAACATTTACAACGTAGTTATACAATCGAATGAATAGGAGTTCAATTTAGTTAAAATATATATAAACGAAGATTTATTCTCTATCATCATAATTTTTAATAATGCTTATTTTTTCAATCTTGAGGTTAATTTGAATTATAACTGTTATTATTTTATAAGCGATAAGATCGTTATTTCGTGAATATAGCAGAAGTGAAATCATCAAGATAGTATTCTAGTAAGTAAATATATATAAAGAAGGGATAAGAAGCATTCAGAGAGTGTACGTCATGGATAAAAGGTTATAAACCTCTTATCCGGGCAGTGGCATTCTGCCATACACTCTGCTAATCTCCTTTTTGAGTCTTGTTACATATGCACTTTACAAGAGTGCAGCTGATAGCATGATACTTTATGTTTCATGTTGCAGGAGTACACCTTGCAGCATAATACACTGCCATTTGAACTACGTATACTAACTATAGGGATATATAGTAATATCTATAGAGGTAAATTTTTCTTCTTTCTTTGAGCACTTCATAATTACAGTTCACTAATGATGATATAGTTGTAATACGGTCCTCATCCGAAGTTTAGTAGTTAAAGTAAAGTCGTAATGTAATAAGTATTGGAATTTTAGTAAAAATAGTACAGTTGCGGTATAAATTGTATAAGTTTGAATTACCAGTTTCATGCTGCGGTGGTAATTATACTAAGTGCCTAGTTAGTTCATCCAATTGGTAGCGATAAAGGTGTTCATAGTATTTATTGTTATTTTTTATGGGGGTTTGATTACATAGGTATAATTACATAGGTATTATAGGGGTGTAATAACATAGAGGTTATTGCGTTATTACCCGTTGTAAGGTTAATATAAAACATATATCGCCATTGTTCCAAGTAAAACATCTTTTTCCTCCTTTTTTAACTGCGTATATCCAAGTAAATATAATTCATAATTAGTTAATTGGCGTATATAAATTCAATCTATTATTTTAATTACCTATTCTCAATCGTTTTGATTGGTGTGTTTGTTGACTAATTCCTGTATACTAACCTCGCTCTTAAATAGATACTTCGTAAAAATAGTACATTTATGCACTGTTTAACACGTAAGAGTAAGCGCGCCGAAACCGCCGCCACCTAAGTCACTACCCATTTTTTTTTCCTTTTACTCTTCCTCCCTTCCCCTAACTTTTCAAGTGAAAAACTAAAAGCTTTGAAGGTTATAAACCCTACTTTTCCAACGGGTAAAGACTCTATTACCTACGGAGACTCCTTTACGTCGTAAACGCAACTTGTCGAAGTTACGCCATGGTTTGTATCACTCAATCCACCTGAATTCTTTTTACCAATATATTTATAGATGAGGAGATCGAGTCAAACCTCCTTTGCCACCTCGAGCTACGTATCATTAGAGTGCGTTACAAGATATTCTGACGCGTAAATTATTAGAGCGGCGTTACTGAATCTGTAGTAAACAAGCTTTATATGCCGTGTATCGCGTTTCAAGCCGCGAATAAGTTTATTAGTAATTGCTACTGAAGTGAGGATTATTTGGCACATTGTTACCGTTACCAATAAACTCTAAACAAATTCGCTTCTATTAATGTAATTAAAGAGTCTTAAGCCGAAGCCATATTTCCTACCCACCAGCTTTATAATAGATTTGAACCTATACGTTTAAACGCTAATTGAAGTCATTTACCATTGAAAATGTATTATTTAGATCGCTTTCACAAATAATCGCTTTCTTAAATCACTCAACTAAGATAATTATAATTAGTAATAAGTGTTAACCGGTGAATTCAAGAGTTAGTAATTGTTATAACCGCCAAAAATTAGGGCATATATATATATATTACGTAAGCGAGTTCGACGAAATTATCTCGCGTCGTCATAAGGAGTATAAAGATCCCCTCGCACCTTTACTTAATGGTATACGACCTAAGGATCGGAGTTATATTTTTGTTGTCACTGATGATGGCGTCGATAATGGTAATAGCAATGGTGTTAATACAAAGGGGAGGGCGGGGAGGGCGATGAAAATCATAGTAGGGACGCGACGGCATCGTCCTTTTCCTTTCCCTTTAATGGTAATTGGATGCCCCTTTCGGTTGGGCCCGTGTTCGCAGCTATAGTATAATATATTTTATAGTAATATAATTGCTTTTTACAAACAAAAATCGTATCATAAGTAACAAATGTAAAATGTAAGTAAAAGATCAATAGCATGAACATATTACGAATTAAAGAGTAATGATGTATCAAAAGCAGTATAAAAAAGTAGATATAAATAGAAGAGAATCCGGAGGAGAAGTGTAAATAAAAGTTATTCACCACGGTATAATATGGTAAACGGTGTGAATAACGGGTTTCGGATTATTTTAAAGTGTAAAAAACGTTTCAATAACCTCAAATTGAAAAGAAAAAAGTAAGGCATAAAAATTTAACCTTATAAGGGTTGTAAAACATTTTTATGAATACTAATGAATAGAGTGCTAGTCGATATAAACGCTTTCAATTCTTCATTGGGGTGCCCTTAGTTATCATATCCGCTAGATTAGATTTTCTATCGATCCATCTCGTTTCCTGGATTTTACGGTGCTTATATGACTCGCATAAGGTTATAATGTCGATTATCTGGTGTTTTTCATTTATTGTATCCAATTTAACCTGATATTAGTAAAGCGAAAATGAGTTGATATATGCGATAGAAGGGATAGGTTTTAAATCAAGGTTGAAAATAACTCTTTGAACTGTTATCGTTATAGCAATTCTTAAATCGATACTTCTAACCACGTTATAAGTTTATAAGGCTAAGATATTTTTTGTAACCCTTTTGTATTGCGTCGAGTTTTAATAGATAGTATTTATACGAAACGTAAACCCATTTCAGGCCGGTATTTTAATAACGAATATCAAAACGAATCTTATTTACGAGTTATAGCTCTTATTATTAGCGATAAATTCGCTAGGAAAAATTAATAACTTCATAATACGTATATTGAGCGGTGTAAATTGTAAACCGCGGTTTAGATTATATTTTTTTCATGCAAGGCTTTTGTGAAGCGCTTTGTATATATCGATTAACAAAGCGTTTTAATACTACACGGCGAACGAAAGGTCGAATGATGCTCCAGGTTATATCATTAAAATAACTTGAGCTCTACGTACATGCTAGTACCTATAATCATCAGTTTATTTCACGTTATCTAGAACAATAAGAGAAACTTTATTTAATTACCCGTTTCACATAAGGCTTAAAACACTGTTTTAACAAATTATTGCTATGTTATTAACGTTGATTATATGGTCTTTCTTGGAATACGTTTTAGGTTTTTTTCTTAAGCTAGCCTATAAACGCTTCGCCTCATTCGATACGGAAAAAGATGCGTTATATAGCGGTGACGTATCGTCTGATTGTATGCCCATTAATATAAAACCTTTCGAACGGATTATCGAAACTAATAGGTGCGGTCGAAAATTAAGCCAACTATTTTGAACCGCTTTTTATGGTATCTTGAATAGGTGTTATACTAGTATATACCAACTTAGTTCATACAAAAAATAGGTTTAAAATACATAAAATCTTTGTAAGTAAATGGTTTGTTTTATGATCCATAGATATATCATTTTAAATACACCATTTAAATCACTATTTAAATTATGTGTAAGTTTACCTAATTTTACGAAGTTTAATATCAAATTTATGGGAAACTCAAGGACGTTTCAAACGTTAAAATCAAACAGTATCTTCTCTATTATAAATTAAACGATTGGATTATAATATTCTTTTTACTGTTATTGTTATACTTCTTTAAATTAGAGTGAGTCTTTTCATATAAATTTTCGGTTTTATTTTTAAATTCATATACCAGTAGTATGGAGAAAATCCTATAGATATCTTCAACTGTTGATTGTAATCGTTTGAAGGGAAAGATTCTTTGCTTAATTGGGGTAAAAATTTCCATTTAGGTAAATTATTTGAACAAGGCATTTAAGGTTGTGATAATACCTTCGAAACGTAGCTTTAAACTTGGATTACGGTTCGTTTTCTCCTATTAAATAATAATGGAATTTTTAATAAAGGTTTTAAAGTGTTTTTTTATTTCCGAGTTTAGTAGCCAACCTCGGCAGTGAGGTATTAGTAATATTGATGTTAGTGTGAAGTTTTCGTGGAGTAATAGCGGTTTGAAAGTGCGATATGAGGGAACTAAATCTAGGTACGCCTTGAATCCGTTATCGTAAAAGTGGTTTTACCAATACGATTAGTCGGATTGAGGTTTCAATCCACTTTTAATTTTCTCCTTTTTATACATTCGTACTATGATTGAGCGAAACGAACATATACTATACATAAAATTGACAAATATATTATAGCCTCTAAAACCTTTCATTATTGAAAAGCTTGCTTATTCTTCCTTATTTTTCGTAACAAGGATATCAGATTGTAATGATAAATTTACGACGCTCGTTTTCCACGGGTTGTTTTTATGGCTAGTGTTTTCGAAATATCGTTTTCAGCTGGTGAAGAAAGTTACGATATTATAGTCTTCATTATAACGTTCTCTTTTTATATTATGATTAGCGATGGTGTGGAGTTTATATAAATCCTTGGGTAAACATCAAAAACGAAGAATGTAAGAATTAGTTTGCTTGGGTCGAAAGTGTCATTAACGGAGTTAACTGCTATTCATATAATATATTTACTAAACTTGTACTCTTTAATCTTTTGTATAATAATGTACACGGGTTTTTAAATGTTTTGTGGTACCTTTCGCATTTTTCAATACCTTATAATACTGTCACAAGTATTTTTTTACATTCGTTGATAGTGATCCTAGGTTTAGTACGTTATTTTCTCAAGTTGAAGGCCGTGTCAGCGTCGTGGGTAATTCAGTTCAGAGGCCTTAAGTAGATATTTGACTAGTAGTTAATCAAAGCCTAATAATAGTTTATAACTGAAGCGTTCCACGGTCACTAAACAAACTGAAATTAGGTTGCCACATCCATAACGTATATAAATAGCTGTTTTTCTAAGTATAGAATATTTTTTATTATTCATAGTTAAAATTTACCTCGTTTTAAAGGTGGAGTTTAAACCGTAATAAGGTTTACAAGTATAATTGGTATTTATAGCAAAACTTTTCAATAGCCTTAAACGCATCTTTCTTAAATTTGTATAGTTCACAGTGTAAAGCATCCGTAAAAGGAGTTTCGTAATTTGGTATCCAACTTGGCGGTGTTGTATTCATAATTTCGTTTACGTTAGGTAAATAGTTTCAATCCTACGTACTTTGGAGAAAAACCATAAGTAGGTGAATGTAAGTCGAAGCGATACAAATACGTTATTTAAGTCGTAGATAAGTTAGCTTGTTGTATTCCGAATCTTGATTACAAGCTTATTTATATTAATTAACGAAAACATGCATAGCATTTCAAAGTCTATTACATAAAACTTAACCGGTCTAATTCGTATATTTATATCAACTGTTATAAACAACGATGCTTTACATTTACCAAATGAAACTTTTCCATGTTTTTGTGTTTGGTTTCACTAAAACTTTGGGGATTTCACTGCAAACGAATCGAGTTAACGTTTTATGGCTGTTAAAGTTTCGGCCGCGTTGGTATTAGATATAATACCCTGAAATCGGTTGGGGTACCAACTAAAAAGTGTGGATTATAATGTTATGTAGGCGATTAACACGTTATTTTCGTAATTGAAACATATATTACACAAGAAAGAAGCGTTTTGCAGGCTTGTAACGATATACTAAATGGTTTCTTTGTCTCAAACTATTGAGTAAGTATCATTACTTTTAAAGTTTTCCTTTTCGAAGGTGAATTTGTAGGGTTAATCGTTAAACTTTTCTTTTGCGCTTTCATATTCGGCTACGTATACTATCAAATTAGCTTTTATCTGGTTTTGGGGTAGAAAAATCGGCTTAAAACTATCGTTTAGTGCGAATCTTCTTGTGTATTAGGTGATTCATAAATTATTATCCGACCTTTCTGTATACAACGTAATTCTTTTAGAAACCTATAAAGCGCTATATGCTTCTTCATAAGTATTACTATAAATGTAGTGCGTTTGGTTCTTAGCCTTAAGATCGTTTTCAATTATAGTTGTTTTATCATTTATTGTCATAGATTCTATTCTAATACTTCTCTTTCTGGTTACCGTATTTGTGGCATTTACTTTGCTTTAGGTATACTTTAAAACTTCAATTCAAAACGTGGTGGATGGTTTAAGCAAGGAAGGCTTTGGTAATTCGACCCTCGCCTTTTGTTTTATCGGCTATAACTACTTCCCAGAAGCTTGATTGTCGGCATAAAAAGGTTATAAATGATATTTTGAAACTCGTATAAAAAAATTTCAAGTTTCTTTCAGTCTTACATAATATAAAGTCGAATTCTGGATTTCTGCATCATGTTTTTATTACTATTTGAATAAATAGTTTGTTCCCCTTGTATTTTGATTTAAAGGATGCCTAATACTTTCAGAATATCGTTAATGAAGTAGTAGGTACTTTTTATAGGTTTTTATTAGCGTTTTTACCCTATCTTGTTTATGGATTACTAGCTGGTGTTAACTTAGTTTTTAATGTAAAGTTTGTTGTTAATTCTTGTATAGAAGTGTAATTCTTAGCGGTTGTAACGCTGCCTTATTATGATTACCTATATAAGGTGATGTATCTATTACTTTTCGATTTACTTAAATATTATACCTGGTATAATAGCGTAAAATTAAAATGGTTTAATATTTAGGCTTTTAGTCGTATTCAATATTATACGTATTTTGTTATTCAGTACGTCGTATAGTTCGTCGTTGTAGTTTTCATCATTATTTTACAGTTTGGTAATGTTGTTAAGCTTTATAGGATCGCTTCTATTAATGGAACAACGTGCGGTAAAATGTTACTATAGGGGTTTTAGTTAATAGTTATTAGTTTGTATTGTATATATTGAAGTTTTATGCCGCTTATTACTTTTTAAAGCGGTTAATGGTTTTAATCGAACCGCTCTTATTGTATTTAAACTAATTGTTAAAGATATTCATAACGTAGTTTAATCTTAGTTTCTATTTGAAACTGCATTTCAAAGAGGGTTAGTATTTCAACCGCATCTTAAATGATCCTTATAATACTTCCTCCTGTTTCGGTAATTTTTTTAGTTCTGTTTTCATTTGACAGCGGGCGTTTGACCTTACTCAGTACCTATTTTTTATTTACGGAGGCTTTTTTTATTACTGATCTGTTATTTTAAATAAGCGATCTTACCGTTTTTTCATCCAATATCCCTTTACAAATTTTACTTTTATCTCTTTATTATCCTTCTACTTCGGTATTTATATAAGTTAGGCCGTTATTATCAAGGCCTTTAAAATACAGCTATTATTACTACTGGTGGTATTAATATCTTTACTCCGTAATTGTTGTCATAATATTTTGGAGATCGTTTTATCGATTACACGACGCATGTCCAGCGTCCAGTTTGCAAAATGTTCCTTAAAATCGTCGAATAAGTCTTATCCTTTAATATGGCCGTTATAATAGTTAAAGATTATATTGATTGTATACTTCTTCTCCGTCAAAGGGTGGAAATATCTTATTAGTACATCGTTTTTATTATCGAATAAATTAAGGTCTACGTACCTGAAAATATTACTACGAAACGACATATTCGTAAATAGGTAGTTTATATATTTGTTGACTTTGACCAGGTCCTTTACTAATAAAGCTATAAGTATAGAAGTGTAAGGTGTATAACAATGGTTAGAACAAGTGATTTCTACGTGAACCTAAAATATTGGAACGGTTTAAATTATGGGATTTACGTAGTACATAAGATTTGGGTATGTTCGAAGTTTAAGGTATATTAACTCAAAAATACTTGAAAAATTGTATAAATAAATAAATGCAAAGAAATCAAGGTATGAAAAAAACAGTGAAAGTGAATCTTTCAACGCTTTTTCATATAAAAAAAGTCTAAATGGTGCGCAAATAAAACGTAATTATGGGCTAGTCAAATGTCCTAGATTAGTTTTATAAATACTTACCAACGCTATATTAGTAGAACGTATGGACAAACCTAAACTTCCTCAATATTAAACTTCAACTTCAAACACACGGTAAAGGCTGAACAAGAGGAGGCTGATAGGTTAAAAGAAAAAAAACGCGGGGAAGACGGTGTAATGAATATCTATATGGAGTGGTGTTTCTATATATAATCCGGTGTATAAAGCTCGGTTCGTGTTTGATAGGCGGTTCGAATATCGTGATATAGCTGCTTTTTCCAGTTACGAATGGTTTAGGTACTTTGTTGTAACCACTCTTAGGTTTCGTAAACGGTTTGAATCCTATGTTGAGATCGAAAGAATCCTAAGGAAAGGTTTCGAAACTTGGTGGTTTAGGCTTACATAACCTAATACGTAATAAGACGCTTTTTGAAAAGTATCTGGGGACGTTTAAAGCGCTAAAACAAGTCAACGGATAATGTAACGGAGCTTTCAGCAAACAAGGTACTAACTAATTAACTACATCGTATGGAAGTGATTTTTTTTAAGTTACTCTAAGTTCTACAATTTTGTTACGCTTCTGGTTTTAAAAGAACTCCCGCGTAGTTTTATATTCCTATATAGTTTTTATAAAGCTTAATGTTAAAAGTTTACAGTTATGACTATTATACCAATCTACTATAGGTATTGAACTTCAATTTTTCTTTTCGTTCCTTAGTTATTTGTAGTCGATATAATCGAAAAATGATTAGTATCGGTAAGGACTTCATTACGTTAATGTATCCAAATAGAAATTACAAAGATTGGTATTGTAGTAGGTAAAGATAGATAAAGAATGAAGAAGAATCATTTGGAGAGTACATAACACGAATAAGAGGTTATAAACCTCTCATATGAGTATTAGCATTCGCTCATATATTCTGCTAATCTCCCTTTTAGGCCGTGCCACACATACACTCTATAAGAGTATACCCTACAGCGTGATATATTATTGTTAATACTGTAAGAGTGCAACTTATAGTATGATGGACTGCTACTTGACCTACGTAAAAAATCTATAGAAAAATATAGTAATATTTAAAGTTGAAAACGAGGCTTCAATATAACAACTAATGGTAAAAAAAAATCAGTTATTATATTTTTAAAATTGAAGTATAATATTACGGATATAGCGAAATACATATATAACCTAAATAACCAAGATTTATGTCAATATTCGGAAATAGTTGAACCTAATGTTGACATATATTGTTTCCAAAAACATGCGAGATATACCATTTAGAATATTATAAATATAGTGCTGATAGATAATATTAAATTCTAGTGATAATCACTTAATAATTAATAATCAGGGAGGATTGGGTATATATATAATAATAATACGCTTTAGTTCGGGAATATAAGAAGTGTTATGAAATTGGTATTTATTGGTTTAGTAGCCCGATTTTAGTAGATAATATAGTGTATAAGAAATTAGTTGTAATCCACTTTTTAATAAGTTCTATTAAAATAACGTAGATTTTGTAGTCGACGTCATCAATTACGTAAATAAAAGATGATTGGTTACATTTTCCATTTGAATAAGTAAAGGTTTGTGACCTATTTCAAAAGGAAATTGTAATAACCCTACCCTTATACCGGAGAAAGCTCGACTATCATATTTATGTTAAATTAAACGAATATGAATTTTATTTGTGACATGAGAGTAACCGTTATACTCGATATTATGGAATCATCTTTTCGAAGTTATACTTTAAGTTATAAAGTTGATAAAAATAGTCTAGATTCACATAAATATTTTATTAGCTTTATCGCCAGTATTGAAAATTCCTAAGCCGGAGAGAGGAGGAGAGGGAACGATTTTATACCGATTACCGGGCCTTGAAAAAAAGTACTAAGTAAAATCGTTTTATTTTAACTTTGAATAAAAGAAACTTACGCCCAATATCAAATTCGACGTAGTTTACGAAGTTATATATTCGAACGGTTTTTTATCGTAATCAAGATATACTTGAATCAAAAAACTAACGGATTTTTATATATGTTTCGGCTTATTCAAGTAATTAGATATTTACTTCATGTTACTGGAGATGTTAAGAACGTTTCAATCGTATATAAATTATGCAATGGCGGATATTTCAAAAAAAAAAAAAAAAAAAAAAACTATAACAGTTTTTTTTTTAAATAACCTTTTAGTTCTTTCTCAGTATTAATTGGAATTATAAAATGAACGTTCCCATAATTTTCGAATATCTTCTCAATATCGGGCTAACCTTAACCTAAAAGCAATATGATTTCATTGTTAAAAAAGTAAAATACCTTGGATTTATCATGATAGTTTGCATATGTATCTATGTTAACTCCAAAAATGTCCAGACAATATATAAATAACAATCCTTACATATTATTAAAAATGATCGAAGTTTTTTATGTTTTACTATTTTTTTTCCATACTTTACAAGTTTTTTTTCTATTCGGCTAATTTCTCGGTACGATTTAGGAAACATGAAATTCGTTAAGTTTGGTTAAACCGAGGGAAATTTATATTTTCACATTTAGTAAATATATTCGTTATACCTTAATTTTAGTATTTTAAGATTCAAATTGGTTAACGGTAATAACAACCTATTATTTGACCATAAAGGTAATAGAGTATTTTTTTGTAATAGAATAAAGAATCTATATTAAAGCTAGTGATTTTTTTTTCATACGATTAACTGATGCGGAGCAAAACTGTATCATTGACGATATGGAGCTTTTGGTCATAATATTCTTTTTAAAAGTGTGAATTTCGGAATTATATGATGTTTGTTCGTAGTTTGAGATATTAATGGATCATAAAGGATTTTAGTATTTTTTTCGTTACGCTTAATCTCGGAATATGAGGTTTGATAAGCCGATTTTTTTTCTTTTTTTAATATCAATTACGTTACCGACACGTATCTTGAAATGTTCTTTCTGATATATTAACCGGTAAATTATAAGATAATCCCGACTTTAATGATAGTCGCGTGAAAATCTTTTAGCTTATTTCTATTACTATATTAAATATATTAATAATGAATTTTGTTGATAGGATTTTATCATTGTAATATTGTCGATTCGAATCACTGCAATCTAAGTAACTGGTGCTGTATTGATATTGTTGGATTGATGTGTGTAAGGTCTAAGTTTAGCAGACCGCTAGCTGGTGTATACACTAATGTGTATGACCAAACTTTTTGGCATATACCCCACTTTGAAATGGGAATCTACTGCACTATACTTGTAGTACAGTGTATTCAAATTCCATAAACTACAGTCAATTTTCAATACGTATAATCAACCTTACTGCAAGTAGAGTTAACTTGACTATATTGAACTAGACTGCTATTCCAACAAATTTATATATTATAGGAACCTTTATTTTGGCGTGATATATAGATACATTTGTTAAGATATATGTTTAATTACTCAATCGCTATAATATGTATACTGGGAGAAAGCCGGAGGATTTTGTGGTGTTAGCGATCGCTAAATCGGCTTAGGTGTAGTCTGTATCCACATCGTTAATTTTTACAACGCCGGAAGATACCGGAGCGTTAGAGGTTATAATATTGTTTTAAGCCCAACCCTCATTAAACTCACCATCATCGTGATTATAGAGTAATTAATTCATTTTCGGGTCGGGCGCCTTTATAAAATTGTAGGATAAAACAGGAATTAGTCCTTGGTTATGAGTAGTTCGCTTATTAATTATTACAGAGTATGTTAACTCTTTGGTAATTAACTTAAGATATTAGATATAAATTACGAATTATGGTATACACTCTAAGGATAAGTTAATTAAAAAATTATTTTTATCTACCGAATTCAAATTATTAAAGATAAAAATCTTATAGTACATTTCTCATTTTTTTATTTTGGGTTATCTTAATATAAACGTTTTATGTTGAGCCTTTTAATAGAACTATTTTTAAGAAAGAACAGTAATAGATGTTGGGGTTTTATATCGAATATATATATATATAATATAACGGCACAAAACAGTTTCATACTTTACAATAAATTCTTTTGAAAATTTTATCTATTATTAATCGTGATTGGAATTGAGTTTCCGTTGACTCTGTAATCAAATTACCAGTTTTTGATAACAATGTTCGGTAATTATTGATTTTTACGTAACGATTAATCAAATACATCTTATTAAAGGTAATATGGTTTGTAACCACCAGAGAGTATACGAAATGTTTTCGGATAATATAATAACAATTTTATGAATTTTTGTTTTTTATTATTAGCAATTACAGCTCGAATGAAGCAATAATATTTTGAATAACTTTTTTTTTTTTTTTAATCCAGGTTATGTAACTTTTAAAGACGGTATATTACCTATAAAGAGACGGCGATACTAAACAAATAGGTGAGGATGTTTAAAAATATTTGCGAATAGTCGTTGCCTTTTTGTAGTATAATCGGGTATTATATTTCCCTGTTTATTAATTAATTTTAAATGAGTAAGAGTCATTAATTTCGGGGTCTAATATCAATCTGCTAATGAATAAATATGAATAATATTCTATCCTTATGGTAAAGGAGAATATAAGGGTGTTAACCAATTTGGAGAACAAAACATGTACGTTTTTGCTACATTTACGCAAAGGTGTAAAGTTAGCTTGGAGAAAGATAATATATGTATAGCAATGGATAAAAATAGCGGCATATCATCGACGGAGTTGAGAAAATTAATATCAGGTAAATGATTGAATTCAGCTAAACTTACGCAATATAAAAATTGAGTGCCTAAATAAAAAGTTCAATTAATTATATATTTAATATCGAGTTGTTGTCATTTTGAACCCATGAATTATTATTTTAAATATTTTCAAAAAAAACCTTTCATTGCATGTCAATTCGATTAAAGTTATCGTTATAAGTACTCTTTTTTGTAAGTTTTGTTCAATATTAGTTGAAAATGAATTTTCATTATTCATAATATAGGAAATAGTGTATATAAAAAAATGAAAATTTAGAATATCTTTGTTATGAAAAAAAGGTCAGGATGTTTTCTATTATGTATTAATGCAATCAAGGGGTTATAAAAAGTTTAAATGAAAACCATAAAAAACTTGTTAACATACGGCGACCTTAAATGAATTCGAAGCGGAAAGAGATGCCCCATTTTTTTAATAGCCCGGTATTACAATTTTGATATTGAATACGTTTTAGGTAATTTACCTTAAACGAATCATGTTTAACCCGGTAATTATATAATATTAATAAGAAAAACGAGAAATAAATTTTATTTCAATATAATATAATATCTAAAGCCAAGTATACGTTGCCCGTTTTTTTTTAAAAAAGATAAATATGAGATTACGAGGAGACATTAATTATAAATTACCAAGTTTTCTTTATTATGTTATTATTCCATCTTTCTGAGCTTTCCAAATAATAGCTCTATTAAAGTTTAAAACCCTATTACAATTGGTTTAGATTATTAAAATAAACTGGTAAAGACGAATAACATAGAGTGTGACAAGTATTAAATAAAGTCAACGAAAGTAGTTGGTAAAAGGCAGAGTAGGCACAAGGCAAAGCCGACGATAACGGGTAATCTTAAACAGACTGAATATTATATAAACTCGACAATGATCAATAATGAAAGGAAGAGTGAAGAAAACAACCTTTTACACAAAAAATACAAAATTATAATATAATAATTAATACTAAAGTAACGCGGTTAATACAGGTATAATCTTTAACCCTTGTATGATAATTTTGATTAACACTTTTTTCATTCAAGTTAAGAAACATAACGCGCGTAAATGAAAGGCTTTTACAGTTCAAATTCAAATATTATTCGTTACGTTTTATAAGTCGTAACCTATATAAATTATAAATGATATAATTTGTGTAATGATATTTTTTCAATTATTTCGGTTGAATTTTCAAAAAGGTATTTGATAGGTATTCGAGGACACAGTGATAAAGATCTTTCATATTAATATATGGTTATTTAAGAGTATTTTATTGCAGTAAATAAACGAAACAGTTGAAGGTTATAAGGAAGTTTCTGGAAATAATGGGTTTGAAAAAAAAAGTTATAATAAAATGTATAATGATTTATATTACTGAAACGGTAAAACTTCCATAAGTTTAATCGATATCGTGAAACCAGGTAAATTAATCAATCAAATCAAAAATAGTTAAGGTAAAAACAGGTTGATAACCAGAGATATTACCTTAAGGACTACAACCAGGTGATGAAATATACTTATCTTTTTCGAAAGCTTTAACTTGATACTATATTAATACGCATAAACTAAACGAAATTTAAAGTAAGTTTATCTCTTAAATATATTGCAAAAAGACGTTATTTTACGGTTGAGATTTCTATAAAATTAATTTTTTTAAACCTAACTTATTATACACGCTTTGACAAACGTCACCTCTCTACATATAGTAAATGCAGAGACAGATAAAACATACTTGAAAATTGAAAATACCATCAATATGAAATATATAGGCATTTTAAACTTATTAAAAGGAAATATAACTTTCTTTTTTACTATAACGAAATATAAAAAGGTTGTTTATAAGCTGAAGGAGTTATAAAAAAAATTTAACTGTAAGGTATTCTAGTAGAAAAGGATTGTATACTATATGAAAAAGTTAATTATCGTTATTAAATAAGTTGATAATAATAATACTTAGGATGAAAATATTGAAAACATTATTTATATTAATAAATGGAAACTAATAAGATATGAAATATTAGCGATTAAATGAATATCTTGATTAAAACTCGAAAAAATAGTTATAAATAATATGATTATAAAAGGCGTAATGAAAAAGCTAATATACGAGGGATAAAGAAAGTGAGAAAAAAGGGAAAGAGGTTTTGAAAGTTATGGTAAAGGCTAAAGTTATAAGTATAAACGGATTAAAATTAGTAAAAGCTATATTTTATATGGTACTTAAAGGGTTTGTTATATGAAGTTTACGGTTTAGGTTTAAAACGGTCTATATATTATACAACGTCTTAAAAGGTGGCATATTATATAACGTACACTGCCTGTGGTTAAAACAGCTTATATGTTATACAGTACATTAAAATGTATATTATATAACATTAGTGGCCTAAAGTTCAATCGACTCATACGTTATACGATATATTACAAGATATAATATGAGCCTGCACATCAATTAATCCCAGTCGGTGTATTGAATGAGTACAACTTGCACTTTAGATTGAGCTAGAAGGATACAGTAATACTTTATGACTTTTAACAAAGAGGGGGGTATATTATAAATTTAAGCTATCAGCTATATATCCTCCTTGGCGTGGGCTCCTTTCTAGTACGGTATACATATAACCTTTGCAAGGTCATGTAACGGGATATACACCAACTATGCCAATAAATCCTGTACGAATGAGTTCTGTAACCTCGTCTAGTCTCTCGCCTGTACCTCAATATTAAACACTATTTGGAAATACTCAGCTTACCATTGTAGGTTAGACTATAAGATTTATATTACTGAAATTCGACGATCAGAACCTATTAAATCCGATATATTTGAAAGAGCTAAATGTATTTTAACCCAAAAAATATTTCTATTTTTTATTACTTAAAGCCTTATTACCTCCTGATTCGAAAGAAAACCTCTACAGTTATCTAGTTTAAATCTACTAACGTCTTTTACCAACAACGTAAAATTCGTCTTCATAAATTATAAAATTATATTAATATTTTTACCTAAAATGTAAATATATTTATAGGAATTTATTAACAACTATCTACTTTCAAAGATAAAGCTTTTATGATTTTATTGAAATCTATTTACTTTATTAAAGATGTTTTAGAAATAAGGTAAGAAGGGTTATCTTTTGCTTACTATCGCAGGATTTCGTATTTCAATTGTGGCACTCTATATTACTTGACTATTTTTTCAGTTTTTCACATAATCTATATATTTAGTTCTATTTCTAGTACAGTGGATCAACTTTACCTATAGTAAAATTTACTATGCTAAACTACAAGTTAAGTGCATCATTTTGTGTATATTTACTATATTGAATTTAAGTCGAGTATAGTATCCCACACTTTATACTAGGGTATGTGGTAAGTAATTATCCATACAAATTACAGTGAAAACCGGCTAACGGTCTGCCAAACCTAAAAAAATTCATTCACTACTTGATCATATAATACTATTATTACTTCAACTAATTGAATCGATAACGTTGTAACATTCAAACCCCTATTAAAATTAATTAGTGTTTATTAGATTCAGCTCAAATAACGTAAGCAAAAGAAAAGGCTAGTTTTTGGTTACAATTTAGGTTAAATGAAGGTTAAGATATAGGAAATAATTTCGTAAAATTATTTTACTACTGTTTTAGTTCTTACAGCAGTACACAAAGAATACCTTTGTAATACGATTATCTTTACGCCAAACCTGAGGTAGCAACAGTATTGTTATTAAAAATACTAAAAAATCTTTACCAAATCTTTTTTTAAAGACGTTAAGATAAATTGTTAGAAGCCTTAAAGTTCGGCAAGTTAACAAACGGCTGATTTAGTACTACTTCACATGCTACTACTGTAGGCAAAACGACCAAATCTTTATACCAATTAACCTATCATAAACAGACGACCTTCAACTTTACCCTTCATACTAAACCTTTACCCATACTTTTCTATTTTCATTTACCTACGTTAATTTAATTATTATGTTCGTTACTTTGGGTAAAGATTACAAGAATCGCTTAATTGCATTAAGAAAGCTATGTTACATGACCTAACACTAAATCTCAAAATTCTTATGAAACTTTACACTAAAATACCAAGCCCCTCTCTATATACGCCCGCCTAATAAGCTTTACTTAAGACTAAAACATAAGATAGTACCTTTCTAAAAACTCTAAAAAGGGATTAAACCCTTTAGATCCCTCTTTTTTAAAGTAACACTAAAAAGACCTTTAGGGGCAAGATATCGATGAAGATATAACCAAACGATACCTAGTAAACTTTATCGGCCATTTTATTGCTAAATAAGATGGCGGCAAAGAAAATGAAAGTAGCGAACGCGCTGTTCGTAAATATCATGAGTTTTTCAACTACTGCACTATTAATATATTAGAAAAAATCCAGAAAGGTACTTTGTTAAATTAAAGGTAGAACTCGAGCGACGAGGGATTTATGTATCTGAAAAAGACCTTGCTAAGTTAGCAGAAACCCTTTTCAATCTGTCTTAACTTAAGGAATACCCTTAAAATCCACATCCTGAAGGAGAGAGTATTAAAAACCTTGACACTCTTATATGCGACTTAAAGAATCTCCCCTTTACCTCGAGCGAAGTTAAGCTTTTTTATGCATTGATGATAAGAAACTTGTTAACCTGTTTTGTAGATTAATATCTTTGCATGATAGTGTGAAATACGTTCTTTATGGCGGTAGGTCATGTAAAGTAGCAATGTCTTATATGGACAAAGGATTCGACGTTAACAATTTATACTACTCGATTAAGTAATACCGTTAAGCTTTTCAAACCATTTAGGTCCCCCTTACCCCTTAAAATTTTAATTAAAATAGCCAAGTCCCTTAAGAGCCTTTCCTCAGCAGGTTTGCCAATACCCGAAAGCCTACTACAGGTTTTATTAAAAGACTTTATATTTCTGGATAAAAGACTGAAAATTACCTTGAAGGCTGTGTCTTGGAGGCTCTAAGGCTTAAATTACCAGGGAATACCACTAATAAAACCTGAGATAACTATCACGACCTACTCCTTAGACCTGTAAAAATAATTAACATTAATTACAAGCTTTTTACAGATTTCGGCAAGATTTAAAACGACGTAGAAAAGTATGAAGTGAAGTTTTATAATCTACTCAACACTAATATAATATCCCTTTTAATTATTTGTAAGTGAATAGAGGGTCATCTTTCTGGTTTTGACTAACTATTTTCCAAAATCCTCATAGGGTACGCTAAAAACTATTACTATACCTTTCTAATCCTAGTAATTACGTTTCGAGAGATTTATAACAGTATAAATAGCCGTTTCAAATAAAAATTCTACCTAGTATAATACTATCCAAATTGGGCTGTTACAAAGTGAGTGAGAATAATAGTTAAAAAAAAGTAAATATTAATGAATGTGTTTAACCATACAATTAACATGTTAATATTATGGCGAAAAAAATTCAAAAGATTATATTGGCTAATTTATACTTTGTATGCAGATAAAAATAGTAATTATTTATGTGAATGAGTTTAAATACGCTTTATAAAATATAAATGCCACTTACGAAGGATTTTTTTAACCAATTACGTTTTTCGTTTACAACTGTAATAGCACGTACACCAAATTTATTTAATATATACTTTTAAGTCGATAACTTCTTTAATATATGCAAAAAAAACCTTACAAAATTAATTACGTCGAAGGTAAGTATAGTAACAAATTCCCTTAACGCTTAAGGTTAAATATATTTATTATAAATCGGAGGTAGAAATTATACTAGCGTCAATAGAGCTAGGATTTAAGTGTGCCTCTTAACCATAAGCACTGTTGTTGTAATAATGGTAGTAACCTTGACATCCTTCTTACTATATAACTAATATTTCTAATTAAAAGTTTGTTACTAAACATTAGGTTTCTTAATATATAATAATTTAATTTTCAATTTTTTAAATCATCATAAACAAGGATTTTTATCGGAGGATAGTAACAAAGGCGTTTAAAGTAGCTCAACATTACAATGGAATTTTATATACAAAATAAGGACCTTCATTACACCTTTTATATATAATTACCGCTGTCATGGTCGTATACATATTGATATATTAAGCTAAGAATTGGTATTAAAGCTAGAAATAAAAACTGTTTGATAAATAAATTACAATTTCGTTAATTGTTGCGGCACAGACGATTACCCTATCATATAAAACATAGTTTAATATTGTCGCTCTTGAAGACTTTAGTTTATCTTTCGGTAAAATTACATTTAAACAATAACGTCTTTACTTTTTATATCGTTTAAAAACATTTAATATTAGCAACCCTTTATATAACGCACCAAAACGGTGGTTACCATACCATCATTAACAGCCACATTTTGAAATTACAGCCGTTACACTAAACGACAAATAAATAACCTATCATATTTTAACAGTTTCCCGTCGCTTTACCACGCTTCAATCGGCTTTAATAACATATAACATCCCCGCCTAATTAAGAAAACCTTTGTTGCCTATGACACCGTCTCCTAATAGCAAAACTCAAAAACGCTTATTTATAACTGATGAAAAGTTTCTCACCTTTTCACGACTTAAATTAATAATCTTATATTAATTCTCCAAGACTGTAAAATCCATTAAAAAGGGATTAATAAATGAAATTTTAATTGTAGTTTTAAAAATATGATACTTCAATTTCGATAGAAACTTTACTATTATATTTAGCAACGAGTTCAAGTGACTTTTCAAAGGATAATAATAAATAGGATAAATATATAGAATTTATCGTAATAATCGTATAGTAAAAGAAAACTCTGGCTGTTTCTTTCTACTATATATGTTTTCCATACAAAGATTATCAATGTGCTCTGAAACCTCAAGGCAGCAATTCGTATTACAATATATAAAGTTGTGGTGAAAAGCAATAATACATCTAATATATAAAGTTTAAAAGAACCTTGATTACTTTATACTCATAAGCCTTTCAAAGCTTTTATATTATAATCATATTTCGTTTAAACTTTATTACCGTAAAATAATACTAAAGACATATATGTATTAACGAAAACAAAGTTATAAACAAGATTACAGATATTATCACTAAGTTTTTCACTTATTTTAACGATAACGAACAACTTTAAGCCAACGACGTTAAATTCTACTTAAAAATTTGTTTAAAAACAATAAAATATTAATAGTATGATAAAAGTGGAGGGAAATTGATTCTTCAATATAAAATCTAAAGCATTATATAGTCAATAAAGCCTGTTTCAAAATATAACAGAAATTTACTATTAAATCTTTTTTTGTATTTATTATTATTTTCCTAACCATTATTTCATAGTTTTCATCGATAAGCTAGAGTTATAGATATTTTGTATTATATCATCAGCGCTTTCGATTTTTAAACAAAAATATATTGTATATGTAATACAACGAGAAACGAATCATTATCTACTTAATATACTATTTTGCTTCTTTCATTGTTTAAGAAGTATAATTATCATCTTTTTAAAAAAAACCCAAAAATAAATATGTAAAGCCTCTATACATAAGGGTTTTGTAAACTCTAAAATTTCTGGGTTCCTATCTATATTATATTTTTTCCTCGAAAAAAAGTAAAAATTATCATGGGCGTAGGCTGTAGGCAATACAGTCTGAGTCATGATGCTTTGCATGATGTTATATTTGTTGTATTATGCCATGTTCCTGCACCGTGTAGTATGGTTAATATAATCCAGAAGCATTCTGAATTATAAGTACTTTTGGCTTAAGGGTTAGGATAGCTGACTTACATAAGCTGATGGAAACTATGCTAATCGGTTTGAACCTACTTAGTAAAACCATCACAAAAATTAAGATTTCGGCTTATATAAGCGCATGTTTTCCCTCGCCCATAACAAAAACGTTTTATTTTCGTTAATAATATTCGCGTTTTTAGCCTACCAAGCTACCTTAAATACAATATCGAGCCGAAAACCCTGATAATTTAATAATTTTACTACTTTAGCTACTCAAACTTCTACTGTTATATAATTTCAGCCGCGTTTTTATCTATTTCAAAAAGACAAAATCCGAAAATTAATGCGAATCGAAAATGAATCCGATAGCAAAAAGAAAAAAGGGGATGGAAATAGGGAAGGTAGGTATAGGTTCATTAACGATAAAATATATTTCTCTGTTGCTATTAAAATCATCGTTCTTGCCGCTAACCCCTCCACCAGTAATAATAATACCTCAACAACCTACCAACGCTATAGCCGCTACCTCGGTCACATCATCTTCCGCCACTTTAACAGCGATGTGAAAAGGCTGTAAAAAGCGATTAAACGCCTCTAAGGCATCTTTACAATAACTTCGATACAGTAATTAATTAAAAATAACGCGACGTTAATATCGACAAGAATATACTTGCTTATATACTTCGTTACTATTATTTACTCATATTTAATTTCTTTTTATAATTTTCATATAACGTCAAAACTTTTATATACTTAATAGACGTATTATACTCCTAATAATCTCCTTTCAATACAAATCTTATTATATGTTTACAAAAGAAGAAAGAGCTAAGAACGCTGTTACAAACACAGGTCCAAGAGAAGGAAGGTCTGGATACATAGTCCAGGCTGTACCCTTAGGAAAAGAAAGGCCTGTAAGAGAAGAGAGGTCTGTGTGTATAATTAGGGCCGCAGATTTAAGAGAAGGAAGGTTAGTACACAATACGCCACTTAACCTTAAGAAAGGAAAGGCCTAGATATATAGTTAGAGTCATACCCTCAAGAAAAGAAAGGGTCAAACGCGTACTCCAATACGCGCTTTTAAGAGAACGAAAGCCCAAGAACGTTATTGGAAACGCGAAACTAAGAAAAGAAAAGGCCCCAAACGCAATCTAGAGGACAAGATAGGCTATAATAATACTTTGAAACGCGTTCTAGAGAACAATGCGTGCCATAATAGCATTCTCAGCTTTTGCCTCTGAAAAACAACGAGCGCTATCAATATCGTATTGAAGGCACCTCTCGCGGCTATAACAAACGACTTAACAGCGCTCCCATCATCACAAAGCACTCCAGAAGTCGCATCAAAACCGCTCCTACAATAATAAGCTGCTTAAAAATGCGCGCTCCTACCTACACCAAACGCTCTAGTTTATATACTCAAAACGTGGGCGGTGCTTTTAATAGCTGCTATAACTAATAACATAACGAGAAAAGTCACGTAACTTAATCCACAACACTACCACTTTACTAAGCAAAAGAGGAAAAAAAGAAGTTTTGTCTAAAACGATGGCATATATAAACGAATCCATACTGCTATCGCTACTAAACGACTAATACGGAGCATATCACAACTATACTATTACTATTGAATTATGAATACAAATTATATTACAACTATATTATTACTATTAGACTACAAATACAAGCCGTATTACAACAATACTATCACTACTGGATTATGGATATAAAGCGTACAAAAAGAGAAGAAAAGATTGCCTATATGGATAATATTATATATCACTATAGCTAATATACGTAGGTCAAGTGGCAGTGCATTACGCTGTAAGGTGCACTCCTACAGAGTACACAATAA